>JBBPBX010082966.1:0-15623 GCA_038048925.1 Garcialebias charrua | reverse complement strand
AACATAACTCAGATAAGGAAAAACAACAAAAGAACCCTCTTACCACCTCAAGTGTCATTCCACCTTGTGTACCACCACTAACTGAGTGTGTCCCACCACCGAGCTGTGCTGAAAGAAAAAATTAAATATATCTGGTAAGTAATATTAATAAATACTATATATAATAATATTAATTAATATTAGCAACCAAAACATTTCTTACCTTGATTGTCTAATAAAGCCAAGGAGTAGCTTCTGGATCTCTAAACAGCTGACCGTTTATGTAGAGTTTATCCACAGAGATGTTAGCTCTTCTTCCTTCACTTATATTTTTCTTTCTTATCGGGTACAGAACGCGCCTTCTATTCAGAATTTCTACAGGGAATTGATCATTTATGCTAAAATGTGTGCCACGCAGTTCCCTACCTCGGCTTTTAACCTGTTCTTTTTGTTTGAAATGTTCGAATTTAGCTATTATTGGCCGTGGCCTAGTATTCTCAGGTTTTTTACCTCCCAGGCGGTGAACTCGATGAAAAGTGATCGATTTAACTGTTTCAGTCGGCAACTTTAGCTGGTTCTGAATGAATGCCCGAACCGAGGCTTCAGGATCCTCTTCCGCTAGCTCCTGAATTCCAGAAAACACTAGATTTTCTCTCATGCTTCTGGCTTGAATATCTAAAATTGATTCCTTCATCTTCTTATTATCGCCAGAAAGCTGCGTCACCTGATCTGTTATTTTTTTCACTGTCCCCTTCAACTCTTTATTTTCTTTAGCGAGAGATTCTACCTGTTGTTGACTGAACTCGAGCGATTCTCTCAGGCTCTGGAATTCCTTGTGTAGTAGCTCCACTAACGCTAACCGAGCGTCCAAGCTAGATAACTTCTTGTCGATTGACTCAAGTATAGCCGTGAAGCCCGAATTACCTGTGTGTTCACCTACCTTCGTGAGAACAACAGTTATTTGGTCGTTGACTTGAAAAATCTGCAGGTCCTGCACCCATCCATTTGTGAACTGAAGATGACTTTCCAGAGATTTATAATTCCTGAACTGCTCACATGTGTAGGCACTCACGCAGCACACAAGGTCAGCTGCGGTAGCTCGTTGAAATCACCGATCCACTGCCTGTGCTCATATGGATCTAGCCCAACTGAATCAATTTTAACAAGATAGCGCTGCTTCGCTTCTTTGTTAAGTTTGTCGCGGTAAAGAAACTTTATCTTCTGTTTCTCGCGGTCCATGTTTGTTCTTCGTGTGGTGTTTTACGCCATGTTTGTTTTGGTCAAGGGTGTCCTAAAACATGGCGGCGTCGCATTCGTCGTGACGTCAGTGCCCAAGCTCTATAGAGAACATTTGGCGCATCATAAAGAGGAAGGTGAGACAAAGAAGGCCCAACCCACTGAGCAAGGTGACGTCTACACGACGTCTTTTTCAGGTCATTTCTGGACGTCGAAATCAGGTCCCTGGAAGGTCGAAAACGTTACGCCAGATGACGTCTTTTCCCCGACGTTTAAAAGACGTCTTTTTTCCGACGTCCAACAGACGTCTATATTCCTGACGTCTAAAAGGCGTCTACATTAGACGTCTATATTCCTGACGTCTAAAAGGCGTCTACATTAGACGTCTATCTGACGTCAATAACTTACTGTATTTAGCTTATTCTAATTAGGCTATTATATTTAACTTATTTTAGTCACTTTACATGCTGCTTGTTCATGCTATGCATATAAAAAGTATAATGAATCTACTTTAAAATTGCGTTGAGGCAAACAAATCTAGGGAAATACTTTGACCATCCGCAGCTTTAAAATCCTACAAACAGTTGGATTAAGTTTTACAAATCACTCCATAAATTTTACCTTTATCCTGTTTATTTAACACAATTTAAAGGAACAGCATAACACATAAAATTGAGAATTCCACCTTTGGTAACTTAAAAAAAAAGCTTTACATTACGGAACTTATCAACTGGTGGCAACACAAAATACACAAACAAATCTATAAAAGTACACAGCTCACTTGGGTCTGTACTTCACATAATTTTTTTTTTTTAAATGCCTTCATTCTTTGGCCGTACTTAACATAAACAATAATAATTTTTTAACATGCCTTCATTTTTGGTCTGTACTTAACAATTTTTTTTTAACATGCCTTCATTTTTCTTTTTGATATAGCAGGCAGTAACAAGAGAAATAAAAAAGCTGTATAAAATTACAGTCCCCTCACCACAAAAATAATCTGTACAAAGTGTGCTGGTCATAATATTTTAAATAAGTTGTTTTATTTCAGGAATTCCATTCAAAAAGTGAAACATTCATTACACACAGACTGATATATTTCAAATGTTTATTTATTTTAATGTTGATTAAAACTGACAACCAATGACAACCCTAAATTCAGTATCTCAGAAAATTAGACTACTACTTGAGCTCAATAAAAATAAAGTATTTTTATAAATGTTGGCCAACTGAGATGTATGAACATGAAATGTACAATATGTACATCTTTCAATAGTTGGGGCTAAGGACCATGCTACCATGTTAATACTTTTCAGTTGGCCAACATCTATAAAAATCATTTTTTAATTGATCTCAAGTAATGTAATTTACTGATAATGAATTTGGAGTTTTCATTAGATGTCAGTTATAATCATCAGCATTAAGATTATTTTAAATATATCAGTCTGTGTGAATGAATATACAGTAATACTAGGGTTGTACATCTCTGTGTGACAGACGATTCGATTCACATCTAGATACAAGGGTTACGATTAGATTCAAAAACGATTTATTGTAAAAACGGAACGATTCGATTCGATTCGATGCAGTGTAAAAGCGATTCGGTTCGATTCGGTGCAGTGTAAAAGCGATTCGGTTCGATTCGATTAAACTTCAAATAATTCTACGTTTTAACATTTGTTGATGTACCGGTAGACAAATATTTCATTATGAAAGAAAAAGGACCACTTCTATAAATGTGACATTCTTAGAGCATTTTTAAATTTGTAAAAGTCCACATATATCATATCTAAAAGGGTGCTGTAAAGCACTGGTAAAAATAAAGTAAAAAGCCAAACAAAATACTGTAATCACATGTTAAATGTGTTTATTTTTAAACATGGACGTAAAAAGACCAGCTAAAAGAAAATTTCCTACAGAAAATACAGAAAAAATATAAAAGGCACAAATGGTTACAGCAGCATGTAATAAAATAAAAATCACTAGGAAAAAAAAACCCAGGAATAAGCTAAGCACAAAACTCCTGTGTGTGCAATAACCTGTTGTGCAAATAACCTGTCACACAACCTGTAGTTTGGTAGTTATGTGCAATATAGATCATGTGCATTTTAGCTTATATTTCATTACTACCTTGAAATAGTTATTCACACAAATTCATCCTGCTTCACCGTTAAAATTCTACCATGTTGTTTACTATTTTTCTCTTCAGAAACTTTGTAAATATTATAATTACTGTTTCACTTTTTGGTAGTTTATTTTGTACCCTCATTGCATGCTTTAGTATTTCCTGTTTGCTTGTTGTTTGTTTTTTAGCAAGTCAAAATCGTTTTTTCTCATCCTGAGCATTTCATTGTACTAAGTTAACCCTGTGTTAACCTGCATATGACAAATAAACACTTGAACTTGAACTTAATAATACAAAACATAATGCAAGAACAGTACGCCTAACAACAGCAGCACGAACATGAGTTTGTGTGAGCAGGTGGGCACGGATTAATATAAAAACATGCTCTCTGTACCTCTTGACTTCTTCACTGGCCTGGTCCCTCACAGATCTAACTGCCATCCTCACTTCAAAGTCTCCCAACAGCTCGTCCAGCGCTGACATTTTCTTCTTTTTACAAGGTGGTTCATCATCTGAAATAGAAAACAAGCACCATATATTACTGGCTATGTTTTGCCATGAAGTTTTTTTTTTTTACTGACTTTACCATTTTATGTAAAAATCTTCATCTGATGTTCAGAATTTATTTATGTAGGGACTCGTGTACATGTGTAAAAGATATATCATTATCATCATGATGATTATTTAACTCTTTCTGTGCATGCATGCAGATTCTCTCATTATTGTGAATGTGTTTTATGCTGATACAATGACTGCAGCACAAGTTTAAGACAAAGTCAGCTCATTCTTGATCACAAGTTATAAAACACAAACCTGTATGCTCATCTTGGGTCTGGGGTGCATCATTGCAGCCGTCCAAATCTCCATTTGCAGGTTCAGTCTGCACTGGACCTCTCTGAACTGAATCCCCCGTTACCTAGAAATAAAACATGACATTACATTTAGTGTACACTGTACAGTATGGTTAAATGCAGTGTAAACAATCAAAAAACAGTAGGCAGAATAAATCTAGTGACAGCAACAAAACACAGCAGACTGTAAGATGTATTTTGACAGTGTGCTGAGGGATTTACCTTGTGATGCAGGGATGTTGCTTTAGCTGTGAATGTCCTCTCTGCATCATGGCTACTGTTGTAGCTTTATGCTTCTTATTAATCTTGTATGGCTGTGGGTCATAGTCATGCAGCTTATATTATAGGTGAAGGCTGAGACAACGCAGTTCGGGTCCAACAACGTGTTTATTCTTCTGTGTAACAACAAGACTGTTCACCCATTCTGTGGGCTCATTGACAGGAGTTATCACTGCTACTGAGGAAGGGCAGGGACTTAAAACAGTGTGGAAGAGATCTTCAAGGCCTGTGTAGCTCGTGAACTATCACTGAGTTGCCCGTAAAATTTAGTGATAACGTTACCCGTCGCTTTGTGTGTGGCAGCTGCATGATCCTGCTCGTTGTTATGAGGCTTGAAAAGTTGTTGGTCGAGGTTTGTTGTGCTACCAGTGTACTTCGGAGGTGCGCTGCATAGCTTACAAATAGCGTGGCTTTTGTCGAGTTTTCCGTCCTTCTAGTAAAACCCGAAAACGTTCCACACTTTAGATTTTTGTCTGGCTGATGTGTTGAAAATCTTTCGCGGTGACTCGCTAGCGCGCGCGGCTACTATTTACATCCATGCTCGCTCGTGCTCTTGGTGAGCTATGGCGCATGCGTGAGAATAGCTTCGCTCTCGCGTTGTTTTAGAAACGCATTGTAAACCCAGCAAGTCTCGCGATAACCGGTCCGTAACCGGTCCGTGTCTTTTTAACCGGTTCATCTCTGGATTTGTGGCTGGTTGCTCTCGGTTTACGTGGCTGCTACCGATGCAACCACATCGCTAGCTTGTCAAACCGGATATCTGGTCGAATCGGTTAATCTATAACAAGCCTAAGTAATACTGTATAGAAGTTTTACTTTTTGAATGGAATTACTGAAATAAATAACTTTTTCACAATATTCTAATTTTATGCCCAGCACCTATTTGCATCTCCCCCCCAAAAATGTGTTCCTCAGTTCTGTGTGAGCCCGTATCCTCCACTTCTATGTGGCACGTTTTAAATGTCCTGTGTGACCCTATGTCCTCCACCTCTTTGGGGTGCATTAAATGTCCAGTGTCCACTTCTTTGTGGTGCATTAAATGTCCAGTGTCCACTTCTTTGTGGTGCATTAAATGTCCAGTGTCCACTTCTTCGTGGTGCATTAAATGTCCAGTGTCCACTTCTTCGTGGTGCATTAAATGTCCAGTGTGAAAGCCCCACCTCCACTTCTTTGTGGCACATTTTTTCATTCAACCTTTATTTATACAGGCTAGCCTCGTTGAGCCACAGGGACTCATTTACAAGAGAGACCTGTCTCACTCACACCCAGGGTCATAGAGTCACCATCAGTCTAACATGCATGTTTTTGGACTGTTGGAGGAAACTGGAGCACCCGGAGAAAACCCACGCATGCACGGAGAGAACATGCAAACTCTACCCAGAAAGGCCCCCGGACCGGGATTTGAACCGGGGACCTGCTCGCTGAGAGGCAGCAGCTCTACCAGTTGTGTTAATTGTCCAGTGTGAGCCCATGTCCTCCTTTGCATGTTTTAAATGCTCTGCAGCATGAGTCCTTATAAAATCCTCTGTTGCTGCAGAATCTCCATTCATGATTCCATCTGCATTTGCAAAAAAACAAACAAAAACAAAAAGTAATTAGCAATATGCAAAGGCAATCTGGAAAATGCACAGTGTCTTGCTGGGATCTCCCTGATTAATAAATAAATAAATAAAAACATCCATCCCAGCAAATGTTGATAGGTGGCTTTGAGTTTTTGCCAATCACTTAGAACACTAGTTAACACACTAACACACATTATTATTTATTAACCTTTATTTAAGCAGGCAAATCCCATAGAGATCACAGATCTCTTTTTCAAGGGAGGCCTGGACCTGAAGGCAGAACATGCATGTTTTGGATCTGTGGGAGGAAACCGGAGTACTCGGATAAAACCCACGCAAGCACGAGAAGAACATGCAAACTCCACAGAAACACTCCAGGTCCAACCGGGGATTGAACCCAGGACCTTCTTGATGTGAGACAATAGTGCTAACCACTGAGACGTCGTGCTGCCAAATTTGAGCACATCAGTTAAAAAATTGCTGCAAAACGCACTCGAGTTGCCAAACATTTTCATATCTATGAGGTGCCATTAGCAAAGTTACAAAAATCAACAGCAATATTTTAGTTTAGAGAAAACAAAATTTTCCAGTCATATTTTAACCATGTTATTAATACTATTTATTAAATATTTAATTTGATAGCTAAATATCTAGTTTACAAAACTAAATATTACTGTATTACTAGTGTATTAGTGTATTACTAGTTGATGTTTTTCTTAGTTAGCTGTGTATTACTAGTTGATGCTTTTCTTAGTTCTAGATGTTATTACTGTTTTTCTCTTTCATTTGTTGTTGGATGTAACTGGGACCTCGTGTACATAATCTCGTTTTCATCTCATGTACCACATGCGGTGCAAATGACAATAAAGACTCTCTGACTCTGACTCTAAATACTGAACTTGCAAGTGAAATATTTAGTTCAGATGGTTAGTGGGTGGGTGAGCGTGTGTTGATACATACCTATCAAGAAATTTGTAGACAAAGTCCTTGGTATGCTTTCCTCCAATTCTGGAAATCTGCAGAACCTGTTGGAATAAATCCATGATACAGTTCACTGACACTTCCAAGTGTTTGGTTGTACAGTACTGCGTTATGCTCGGCTTTCCTCCAGACTTGTAAAACCTACCAGGGTAGCAAATTTGGAGTCACGAGGTGCTCCTCTCTCACAAAATCCTCCATGGTCTCTATCCTCTTTGGCACAGCTGAAGAGGTGGGATGTAGGCGATCGCCGAGGTCAAAGAAGTTGAATACGCTGAAACACTGGGGGGAAAAATAAAACAAAAACACACATTTCTTGATTACAATGTTATCTCTCCAACAGCAAGGTGGCTGGTTGATCATTTTTTTCCAAGTGTCTCACTGCAATACTTACCATCCTGAGGCAATGGGAATGCCCATCTTCCAATTTCTGATCTGGAAGTGGCATCGGTTTTCCATGAAAAAAAAAAAAAAAAAATAAAAATTATTTTGCAAGGCCTGATAAAATAAACAACGGTTTAAAGTGTAATGTATACCGGTACTCACTGGGCGTTGACAGGTCCTTGGGTTGAGGCGCTGCACTTGCTGAGGACAAAAACAAAAGATTATTCAGCGATGCAAAATAATTAAGATGAAGCAAAAAGGTGCATTAGCTGTGACATGTCCTAGGACCAACGCTCCACAAATTATATATATACCCGGTATATATATAAAAAGTATTGAACTGGTCCCCTCCGTTTGCCATGTCCTAAAAGACACGCACACAGGTTCCACACATGTTTGGAGTTTAACTGGTGCAATATAATTAGTGGGTTTCATCACAATGAGACATTTTGACACCATAAAGATTTGGGACAGTGGTCGTTTGTCCTCATCAAACTAACTCATAAACATGATTCATTTTGATAAGACCGCGCGCGCCACGTTCGGTCACATAACCTGATCAAGCTTAATCTGAAATGAGATTACACGAGATTATAAATAAACTAACTTCAGAAAAAGAGGATCATGAGGATCCTGAACAGTTGACAACAATGTGTGTTTGTCATGTGAATGCTCCATCAGGGATCGTGTCTTGAAAGTGCACGCTTTGTTTCTCGGGGGAGGATGGGGTCACAAAACATACCTAGGACACCAAATTCCAAGTCCAGATTAACACCACACACCTGACAGAAAGAAAAAAAAACACAGTTGTTTATAAACACAACTGGAGCGACATGTTCACAGAGATATTAGTCAGAATGTAGTTTAGACTTATCTCATTTTGCCTAGTCAAAGTAAAATTAGAGATAGGAGACATTTTAAAGCTTTTTTATTTCACATTTACTCATTCATTTGCAACTGAAAAGCTTTGGTCTGAATTCAGGTCATCTGGACAGTTTTTTTCTATTTTTTAATGCTGAAACGTTTCACCTTCCAGCCGGCTAATTCATCAGTCTAAGAAAAACAAGCAGGTTGAATGAATGAATAATGGGGACGCATGCAGGCCTCGATAGTCTCAAAGCAAAACAAAGAAACAAAAACAAAACAAAAAAAACCTCGTAGCATACGGCTTACTTGCATAGAATAACTTATTTTCTAAACTGTACTGTTCGATTTTCCTTTACATCGTCTCGTCTGCCGCAGACGTAGATACAAGTTAGCTTACGTTAGCTCGTTAGCTCCAAAGTTAGCTCCATCGTTAGCTATGTACGTGAAACCACAGAATTCAAGAGAGTAAAGCTACAAAACAGAACCAATTACCTTCAACTTCTGAATGGATTGCAGCAAGTTTAGGGCAGGAGTGCCGTGACAAATGAACTGAACACAGTTGAGCTCGATAGATCACAGCAGCACAGACAGAAAATAAACAACAACGGTTGAGATTCAAGCCAGCGCGGTTCAACAAGAGAGGCGTTGACTGGTTGGAATGATCACGTGATACCTCCACCAATCCAATCATAAGGCTCGGGCTCTGAAGTTCTTCTTCTTGTTTTTTAATGGAAGAAAGCAAAAAACACAAGTACTGCCACCTACTGAAATGAATGTGTGACCGCGACGTCGTGGAATAAATGAGGTTTCTTGTAAATGAGTCGAGTCTAACCTGCCTAAATAAAGGTTGAATGAATGAATAACAACAACAACAACAACAACAACAACAACAACAACAACAACAACAACAACAACAACAATTATATTCTTCAAATAAATAATATACAGTATATATAATTTGTAAAAAAGAAAAAAAGAATTGAGGAAATGCATTAAAATGTTATTAAAAAACAACATTCTTAATAAATCAATTGTCTAACTGCAAATTTATAGTCCTAAAAGTTTAACTCTGTGAACCAGGTCCAGATAACGTCCAAAACTGACGTTCATACGACGTACAAATGCGGTCATGGTTAGACGTCAAAAATAGACCTTGTTTGCACGTCGGGGCGACGTCTAGAATTGGACTCTCAAATGACGGACAAGTCTAATTTGTAAAAAAAATAAAAAAGAATTGAGGAAATGCATTAAAATGATATTAAAAAACAACATTCTTAATAAATCAATTGTCTAACTGCACTTTTATAGTCCTAAAAGTTTAACTCTGTGAAGCGGGTCCAGATCACCTCCAAAACTGACGTTCATACGACGTACAAATGCGGTCATGGTTAGACGTCAAAAATAGACCTTGTTTGCACGTCGGGGCGACGTCTAGAATTGGTCTTCGACCAATGGGCTCGATATAGACGTCACCTCGACGTCCCCTGGACGTCTACTGTTTAGTGGGAAGACGATTGAACAGTTAGAGGCTGGTATTAGACATGAATGGGAGAGCATTCCTATTTCTAAACTTGAGAAACTGGTCTCCACTGTCCCCAGACGTCTGTTAAGTGTTGTAAGAAGAAGGGGGGATGCCACACAGTGGTAAAAATGGACTTGTCCCAACTTTTGGTGGATTTGTTGACGCCATGAAATTTTGAAACAACATACACGTGGTCCCCGACTTACGAGCGTATGGACTTACGAGGATCCGACTTTACGAGATTACCATAATTAATAAAAATATGACATAAAAAAAATAATATATATTTTTTTTTGTGTGTGTTTAAATGTTCTTAATTTCATGTGTACAGCACTTTGTTGCAGCTATGGTCGTTTTAAATGGCTTTATAAATAAAGTATAATTGTTATTTTTATGTTTTATTTCAATTTTTAGTGTACTCTGTACTGTATTAGCGATCACTCCCAAATTCCCCCCGCCTGAAATATAACGAGCAGACCTAAGGCGATTGCTCCCGCTGCCCTGCCGCCTGACAGGCAACGAGCGGACCTACCAATCCGACATACCGGGAGCTGGCCGACATGCTGGAACTTCGCTGCTGGCTTTTTAGGACCGTGCGTGCGATCAGAGGTTGCCTCATACGGATAAATGAGCTGGAAACTCTGTGAACTTTGTGGATGTGTCTGTTGTGGAGCAACCGCCACGATCCTCCGCGATCGCTCTTAAAAAGCGCCATGCGACAACATTAGCTCATCGGCTAAGGCTAAATGCTAAGCGGACCCCCACCAGAACCAGACCAAACCGGCGGCCGGGAGCTCGCCTCGATGTCCGCCTAGCAGCCTAAGATGTTGGATGGACATTCAGCTAACGTGGAGAAGCAGCTCCGACAGCCTTTTTTGGATGGATGGACTCAGCACGGCGCTAATGAGTGCAGGCCTAATGGCGGTGGCTAACAACTGCTCACGCGGTCAGCTTGTTTTGGATGAACGAACACTGCGGAGAAACGGCTTTCGGTAAGTTTATTAAAGTAAACTCCTTTTATGGCTTCAAATGTATGGACTTAACAAGCTAACAGTCCTTCCTCTAAACAGTTTGGACCGCGTTAGAGCAGCAGAATGTATGGAGCCCCGACGTGCTCGGACGTGCTAACAGACGAGACAAGCTTGATCAGCTCAAAGTAAGAAATTATATTTTTATTTATCTGTTTTGTACTGTGCAGTCCAGTATGCTGTTTCTGTGATGAAAATAACTTTTTAAAAGTACAGCTGCAGTGCACGGGTGTGCACCGCAGCATTAGCGTCTTTTTTCCTATTTACGAGCGCTGTTCCGGTTTTACGAGATAGCACGTACGTTGTCGGACTCACGAGTTTTTCATCTTACGAGATACTCATTGTAACGGAACTCGCTCGTAAGTCGGGGATCACCTGTATATGTATATATATATATGTATATATGCATGTATATATGCATGTATATATGTATGTATGTATGTATGCATGTATGCATGTATGTATGTATGTATGTATTGTAACGACCCTGTGTTGGTTCTGCTTTGGGTCCAAGTGTTTCTGTGTATTTGTTGAGTTGTACAGTGTTCTGTTGAGCTGTTGTGATTCTGTCAGTGGTGGAGAAAGTACTCAAACACTGTACTTAAGTAAAAGTACAAATAAACAGACAAAAATTTACTCTAGTAAAAGTAGAAGTACCATATTAATATTTTTACTTAAGTAAAAGTAAATAAGTACTTGCTTTTAAAAATACTTAAAGTATTAAAGTAAAAGTACTTGCTGAATGTATTAACTAATGCAATGGTCTACAATACCATTAAGTGTGCGTACTGTATGCATATTTTCTGTAATACATTAATAGTGTTGAGCCATTTTAATGAACAATGCTGCAGATAATGCATGTTTTTATTGTGTTTACTCTGTGACACAGTTCACACTTGGACTTTTGATTCTGTGTGTCAGAATTTCAGTGATGAGTTAAATACCATTAAGCAAAATAAGTACTTGCTTTTAAAAATACTTAAAGTATTAAAGTAAAAGTACTTGCTGAATGTATTAACTAATGCAATGGTCTACAATACCATTAAGTGTGCGTACTGTATGCATATTTTCTGTAATACATTAATAGTGTTGAGCCATTTTAATGAACAATGCTGCAGATAATGCATGTTTTTATTGTGTTTACTCTGTGACACAGTTCACACTTGGACTTTTGATTCTGTGTGTCAGAATTTCAGTGATGAGTTAAATACCATTAAGCAAAATAAGTACTTGCTTTTAAAAATACTTAAAGTATTAAAGTAAAAGTACTTGCTGAATGTATTAACTAATGCAATGGTCTACAATACCATTAAGTGTGCGTACTGTATGCATATTTTCTGTAATACATTAATAGTGTTGAGCCATTTTAATGAACAATGCTGCAGATAATGCATGTTTTTATTGTGTTTACTCTGTGACACAGTTCACACTTGGACTTTTGATTCTGTGTGTCAGAATTTCAGTGATGAGTTAAATACCATTAAGCAAAATAAGAAAGAGGAATGATTATACCTTTGAAAGTTTTTATTTAACACAAAATAAAACCAATGTGTCATTTTAACTGCAGTAAACACATTTAAGTAAAAGTTGTCTGTTTGAAAAAAGGAGCATTAGACACAACTAACAAAGGAATAGATCACTTCAACTCGTTTGTCATCAACTCTAGTTAAAATATTGTCTAGTCAATCTTGTAATGGATCAACAATGAACAATACTTTAACTTCCTGACAACATTTTCAAAACTTGGACCTGAGTGTCGAGACATTTGGAGAAATCTCTTGTCTCCTAACATCCATGAACTGACACATTTTAATATTGCAGCAAGAATTTCTTGTTCAAGTTCAGAAGAAGTTGGTTTTCAAAGTTTTTGAGTCCATGTCTGGCTCTTTAGAGATGATGATTTAGAGATTATGAGAGAATCTGTCCTGCTGTACTGAACAGTCTTTCAATAGTCTTTCAGTAATAGTCTTTCACTTTTGTGTTGTTGTTGTAAGGGGTTATGAGGAGGTCAATATTAATACTGACCTCTTTACCTTAATTAATTTACTTATTCAGATTGAATAGTAAATTCACGGATTCTGTTCTTTTTCAGTTTACCCAATGTTTCTGTGATCTTTATGATGGATAAATAAACAGAGCTATAGAGTGACAATGGACACGTTAACTTAGCTTGATATGTCAAAGAGACACTATCATTTATTTAAAATGAATCAACTAAATTAACACCATTACACTTGATTGACATGATTTCACTTTCTTTCAAATTAATACGTCAGCACACTTAAATTTAACACAACAGACTTCAATATTGGATGTTAACATATTTAGTCTGTGGGCTCTTCAGCTTAAAATAGTTTCCAGCTTAGAATTGAGGGAAAAAGATAGGAGGAAAGATTTAAGAAGAATTGGGAGGTTAAGAGAGGAAGTTTATCTTGCATTTATGAAACCAGATGACACTCTTCCGTACGCGTCCAGCTAAGATATCATCACACCTCCAGCAAGCAAACAGCTGCTCCTTTACCTTAAGACGTCCGCCTTGGTTCTGGTAAAGAGCTGTGGTCAACTTTAGACTGACGAGTCGTCGGTCCCGCAAGTCCAAGCTGGACTCCACGCGTGTTTACCTTGTCGGTGTCGGTGATACTCGCTTTCGTCGGCAGAAGTCGTGACAGTCGTGGCTTCTTGGCTCAAGATAATTTATTCCAGGAAGGAATAACAAAGTTTTTGAGCTTACGCTCGAAGTGGACCCATAACAACATGTTATCAGTCCCAGCTGGATGACGAGTCCTTAGCGCGTGACTGTTGGTCATTCAGCTCTTTGGAAAGTTCACATCATCTTTCGAAGCTCCCAGAAACTCATGCAGGAACTTTCTCGTTCCTTCCAAACTCTTGCAGACTCTTGCAGACTCTGCGTTCCAGCCACAGCTTAGAACTTAAAGCAGGATTCAAAGAGAGGAGTTCACTTGTCTTATCACGACCCAAGGTTACAGCCAGAGCAGAGGGAGATTTGTTTAGGAAAAGACAGAGCAAGCTGGAGCCCTTTCATGAAAAACAACGGATTACTGTCCTCTGAGTTTCTAAACAAAACCGTCCGGTCTCTGTGACCCGAGACTTCACCTTTAACCAGCAGTGAACACAGTTTAAACTCTTACAGAATAACACAGCTTAAAAGCACACATCATGAAAATGACAAAAGTTATTCTTTTGATCACATCAGCCTAAAATCAAAGATAGAAATAGTCTCTTTTGGTGACTATATTTATCAGATTACAGCTAAATGAATGATTTTGTAGTAAATGTCTTGCTTTACTGAGAGGTCAGTAAAGGTCATCACTGGACAGTTCAAAAGTACACAGGTGTCTTAAAAGTGGACAAGGTCATGCCCACTACATTGTTATTTCTTCACAGCTCACATTGTGGACTTTCCTCATGGATGGACGTGTGTCCACTCTGTCCTGCCTGCCTGCCTCTCTCTCTAGCACCTCTCCATCATTGCACCACCAATCAGGTTAGGACAAGATGTTTGTCATTTTCAGGTCTTCACAGGTCCACCTGTAAGTGCACATGTTCACTTTTGTGTTGTTGTTATTACTTCACAGCTCACATCGTGGACTTTCCTCATGGATGGACGTGTGTCCACTCTGTCCTGCCTCTGTCATCCAGGACATCAGTCCTGCCTGTCTCTGGTGTCCTTCCATCTGCCTCCATCCATCACCTGTGTCAACACCTTCTGCATGTATGACTGCTGCAAAAACAAACAAAAAAACACCTGTTCTGATGGACAGAACTGCTCACATCAGGACCACACCACTGAGCCCACACCTGGCCTAAAATGCTCCCATCATTCATGGTTGAGCACTGGCTAAGCAGTTCCATCTGATCCAGGTTTGAACTTGAGAAAAACATCAGTGTCTACCTACACTTCAGTCAAAGTAAGGACATTTTGTTTCCTTGTTTCCTTTTTCTGCTGCTTCTAGCTTTTTTTAGAGTTCATGGACTTTTTCATGCACATGGACTGCACACAAACACAAACACCACATGGACTGCACTGGTTTCAAAAACATGATGGTTGCATGGATGTGATTTTCGGCTGATTTGGTGCTGATTCATGTCAATAAGCTGGTGCTGCTGCTGCTGGTGGATGGATGGATGGATGAATGGATGGGAGTTCCTGCTGATTTGCTGGATTTTGATGTTAACAGCTCCTGCTCAAAGAGAAGTGTTCATGTTTCATGGTTGAACTCATTTGCAGATTATGGCTGAGAACTGTTCAGGAAGAGATTTGTACTGTACAGTATTTTGTATGCTTTGTCTGTGCTGGAAAAAACATTACAGTACTGTACCTGTACAGTACATGCTGTACTGGTTTTGTGTGTTTATGGATGAATGTGTGGTATAATGTGTTATCTAAGTGTTTGTAAATAAAGTTCTGTGCATGTTTATGGCACAGGATGTCCGCTTGTTCAGTCTCATGCCGTTAAATGTGTGTGCGTCGCTCTGTTAACGGTATAGCCGCGACCTACGTCAGAAATGCGGACCTACGACAGGCACGTGTTTTTGGTATGCGAGATAGGGCAGAATCGACCTAAGTCACACTCGTAGGTCCGGATCCCTGACGTAACTCGAGGGTTCCCTGTATAGTCCCCCCTGGTGAAAATGTCACGAGCCGCCACTGCTGTACATGTATTAATTTATTTAAAAAAGAAAAAAAAAATGTATAGGATCCGACTTATGTCATTTTCGACATACGAACGGTCCTTAGGTCCAGAACTCGTTCGTAAGTCGAGGGTTCCCTGTATACATACATATATATAT
>JBBPBX010082965.1:0-15624 GCA_038048925.1 Garcialebias charrua | reverse complement strand
GGGCAAAGAGTGAGTGTGCTGGGTGAGTGAGGTCCTTCATGATGCAGGTGGCTCTCTTCCTGCATCTGGAGGTGTAGATGTCTGTGAAGGTGGGGAGACTGACTCCAACAGACTTCTGTGCAGCCTTCACCATAATAGTCATGATATAGCCTACAATAAAAGCAATACTAAAAAGAAAAACACATAAACTCAAACAACATTTTCTTTAGATTCAATTATACTTTATCATATACTTTCAAAATAGCTTTAATCTTTCTCTTAAATATACACAGAGATCTGACATGTTTAAGGTCATGCTCCAAACCGTTCCATGAAACTATACCTGGATTAAAGTGCATCTTTCCTTCAAGCAAGTTCGAAACCATGGCTTCACAAACATTTCTATCCCCTTTAAGAAATAACAACTCTCTCTTTTAACAAATTTAGTTAAAATAATTAGAAACAAAACTCATATGCTGTTAACACTTGTAAACACATTTCTGTTCAGATGCCAACCATGACCTGGTTCTGTTGACTCACAGAAACAGCCGAAGTGGCTGGAACAAGTTCAGACCAGTGGACGGGGTTTGGATGTCCAGCTGTCTTCTCGTCACAGTTTTAATCCATCTTTCTTTCTTCGCAGTCGGCAGCAGATGCATTCCAGCCTGAACGTACATCTCCAAGAACCTCTTGTCTGATGCCACCATATTTGTTTATACAGCCACTTTTTCCATAAAACTCAGTTCATCGCTTTGTTTACATTGAGCGTGGACCCTCAGAGTTGCTTATCTGGAAAACAACCGGAGCGGACTCCTACTTAATATAGTTCAGGTTTGATTCCATAGTGTGCAGTGAGTAACTTTAACCATTTCCAACAGACGCGCTCGATCAGCTGAATTTTAATATTTAGCTTTAGGAGTGGCTTTTCATCACAGCGTTTTATTTTATAAAGCTCCTAAAACATTTATTTTCCCATTAATATTGAAGTCCTTCATTTGATGTTCCGTGCATCTGCCCCGTTTGGGAATCGGGAGCTCGTGGGTGGATGAAGGGCCTGTTCAACTTGCCAGAGAGGATTAGGGATTAGTTTTACTGGCGGATTAGGTTTGCGTGTGTGCTGAGGCGCGATGGGGTCCAACGTGGATGGCGGCAGCCGCACGATGGCCCAATCAGCGGTGGAGACGACAGGACTGACGCCCAGGGGAGGTGTTCGGGCGAATTCAAAACAAAACACAACGAAAGGCCAGCGGGGAGGGGGCGAAGGACTTGGTGACAAAATGCTGAGCATCCAGATGTTAGTCCACATCAGAGGTCCAGAGAGCCACTCAAGTGAAAACACATTCAAGGTACTCACGAATCAAACATAAACAACTTATACAGTAATGAGCTAATCGAATGGTGCAATTTGAAATAATTTACTCCTAAATATACTGATATCATGCAATTATGAAATGTAAACAAACTGAATGTGAAACACAAGGGTCAGACTTCTCCATCTCAAATGGCTCCACCGGTGACCAATTTAAAGTCTTGGTTGTTTCACAGACGACAAAACAGTTGGCATCGTCACAAATTTAGCTCACAAAGTTTTTAATAGGGGTGCACCGATTGCAGTTTTTTGGCCGATCACCGATTTCTACAAAGTCTGACTTGCCGATTCCGATTTTGGCCGATACCGATTTTGTTTTATAAGCAACACTGTTAGACACATCTTTAATATAATTTTCAGCAAACAAATAATATGGGGGGCCCCCCATATTGACTCAAGCCCAGGGGCCGCCCCATCCTCCTAAATCCGGCCCTGCTGTTAGATGTTGTAAGGTGACAATGCACCTTCAAATTTCAATCTTGTTTTGTTGAAAAACAGACCCTTGAACAATATTCTAGAAACAATACAAACTTGTTTTAACTGGTCTCAAGGTAGTGCTCTGAAATATAAACGAAGTTTAGACAATTGTTGTTAAAACTAAAACAAATCTGTCAAATCGGTTTCTCATGCAAGCATTGGTCGATTTCCGATATCCCAAAATTAAGGAAATCGGGGCCGATATATCGGCCGCCCGAGTTTTTAATTTAAAATAAATTTTAAAAAGTGCAGATTCTCTTTTTGTTTTTATTTTGACTCATGGCACTGCAGTGAGCACCTTTAACATCTTCATTCAGCACGAACAGCCCTTTGTAAAACAGCCCACAACGCATCTTCATTAAAAAAAAAATCCCTTTCCAGGCACCGGCTCTTTATCTCGCACTCTGTCGCCAAACCAACTGGGAAACAGAAAAGCAGCATCTGGCACCATTAAGCACTCCTTATGAGGGCGGGCGAAGGCTTTAAACGCTTTGTTTGCAGGCGCAGCAGACGAGGAGAGGTGTGTGTGGTTTAGAGGAGCGGACAGCTCCTGGTGCTGAAACCGTCACTTGGACTCGGCTGCTCCAGAAACCGTCGGCATCGGACAAAACGTGTGTTGTTTTGTCACGACGGAGCTGTAGTTTCAAGAAATCTGCTCCATTGCAGGTTTTTGAGTCGTTACGCTCATATAAATAAATAAAAACAGCCTTCTTCTGTTTTGCCTCCAACCAAATCAGAGTAGAGGCAAATAAGAAAACGTATACGAGTGCAGACGTTTAAAGAACACACCTCCCTCCTAATTTTTGCATCACTACATGTATTTTTATTTATTTATAAAAATGTCACCACCTTTTACCCATCTCTGCCGGGACTCGAACCCGGAGCCTCTGGATTAGAAGTCCAGCGCGCTATTCCATTGCGCCACAGAGACTGAGGCACATTTTTCCTCGCTCAAAACCAGGTTTATACTCCCTCCACCCTTCCGTGCGCAGCATCCGGCTCCATCCCTCAGCATCAGGACCACAGAGTGCGGTTTATACACTGCCGGCCGGTAGGGGGTGCTGCCGCCACCGCTTCCAGGCAGGTTACCTCGTCAAAACACCAGTGGTGAAGAAAGTACTCAAACACTGACTGTACTTAAGTAAAAATACAAATAAACAGGCAAAAATGTACTCTATTAAAAGTAGAAGTACCATATTAATGTTTTTACTTAAGTAAAAGTAAACAAGTACTTTTAAATAAACTTAAAGTATCAAAGTAAAAGTAGTTGCTGAATCTAATGCAATGGTCTACACAATATCATTAAGTGTACCTACTGTATGTATATTTTCTGTAACACATTAATAGTGTTGTGTCATTTTAATGAACATTGCTGCAGATAATACATGTTTTTATTGTGTTTACTCTGTGACACAGTTCACACTTGGACTTGTGATTCTGTGCGTCATTATTTCAGGGATGACATGCAGAGTTAAATGTCATTAAACAAAATAAGAAAGAGAAATGATTATTATACCTTTGAAAGTTTTTATTTAACACAAAAGCAAAACAATTGTGTCATTTTAACTACAGTAAAAACATTAAGTAAAACGTTTTCTGCCTGAAAAAAGGAGTATTAGACCTAACAAAGGAACAGGCACTGATCATTTCAACTCCAGTTTGTCATCAACTAGTTAAAATACTGTCTAGTCAACTTGTAATGGGTCAATAGTGAAAAATATTTTAACTTCTGACACCATTTTCAAAACATATACCTGAGTTTTGGGTCATTTGGAGACATCTCTTGTCTCCTAACATGAACTGACACATTTTAATATTGCAGCAATAATTTCTTGTTCAAGTTCAGAAGAAGTTGGTTTTCGAAGTTTTTTGAGTCCAGTCTGGATCTTTGGGGAGAGAATCTGTCCTGCTGTACTGAACAGTCTAAAAAAGCTAAGTCTGGTCCTCTGGACATTCAAAAACAAAAACGTTTTTTGAACGTCTAGAGGACCAGACTTAGCTTTTTCTACCTGGATTATTGAGCATGCATCAGGGTGCACTGAACAGTCTTTCAGTATTTCAATTGTCTTTCAATAAGGGCATGGGTGTGTATCTTCTGGCTGAATCCCTGTGGTGGAATCCATTTTGGGTTGTTGTGGGTGCTCCCAGCTCAATGACATATACCTGTACAAACCGGATTCCAAAAAAGTTGGGACACTAGACAAATTATGAATAAAAACTGAATGCAATGATGTGGAGGTGCCAACATTTAATATTTTATTCATAATAGAACACAGAATCACAGATCAAAAGTTTAAACTGAGAGAATGTATCATTTTAAGGGGAAAATATGTTGTTTCAAAATTTCATGGCGTCAACAAATCCCAAAAAAGTTGGGACAAGTCCATTTTTACCACTGTGTGGCATCCCCCCTTCTTCTTACAACACTCAACAGACGTCTGGGGACAGAGGAGACCAGTTTCTCAAGTTTAGAAATAGGAATGCTCTCCCATTCATGTCTAATACAGGCCTCTAACTGTTCAATCGTCTTGGGCCTTCTTTGTCGCACCTTCCTCTTTATGATGCACCAAATGTTCTCTATAGGTGAAAGATCTGGACTGCAGGCTGGACATTTCAGTACCGGATCCTTCTCCTACGTAGCCATGATGTTGTGATTGCTGCAGAATGTGGTCTGGCATTATCTTGTTGAAAAATGCAGGGTCTTCCCTGAAAGAGATGACGTCTAGATGGGAGCATATGTTGTTCTAGAACCTGAACATAGTTCTCTGCATTAATGGTGCCTTTCCAGACATGCAAGCTGCCCATGCCACAAGCGCTCATGCAACCCCATACCATCAGTGATGCAGGCTTCTGAACGGAGCGTTGATAACAACTTGGGCTATCCTTGTCCTCTCTGGTCCGGATGACATGGCGTCCCAGTGTTCCATAAAGAACTTCAAATCGTGACTCATCTGACACAGAACAGTCTTCCATTTTGCCACACTCCATTTTAAATGACCCCTGGCCCAGTGCAAACGTCTGAGCTTGTGGAGCTTGCTTAGAAATGGCTTCCTCTTTGCACTGTAGAGTTTCAGCTGGCAACGGTGGATTGTGTTCACTGACAATGCTTTCTGGAAGTATTCCTGAGCCCATTCTGTTATTTCCTTGACAGTGGCATTCCTGTTTGAGGTGCAGTGACGTTTAAGGGCCCGGAGATCACGAGCATCCAGTAGAGTTTTACGGCCTTGACCCTTACGCACAGCGATTGTTCCAGATTCTCTGAATCTTTTGATGATGTTATGCACGGTTGATGATGATAACTTAAAAGTCTTTGCTATTTTACGCTGGGTAACACCATTCTGGTATTGCTGCACTATCTTTCTGCGCAACAATGGTGGAATTGGTGATCCTCTTACCATCTTGGCTTCTGAGAGACACCGACACTCTGAGAAGCTCTTTTTATACCCAATCATGTTGTCAATTGACCTAATTAGTGTTAATTGGTCTTCCAGCTGTTTGTTATATGCTCAATTTCCTTTTTCCAGCCACTTATTGCTACTTGTCCCAACTTTTGGGGATTTGTTGACACTGTGAAATTTTGAATCAACACATTTTTCCTTTAAAATGTTACATTTACTCAGATTAAACTTTTGATCTGTCATCTATGTTCTATTACGAATAAAATATTGACATTTGCCATCTCCACATCATTGCATTCAGTTTTTATTCACAATTTGTTTAGTGTCCCAACTTTTTTGGAATCCGGTTTGTATACTAGAATATATGTCATTGGTCCAGCTCTTCTTGAAGGCAGGTCTAATGTTACCTGTCCACTTTGCAGTGATTCAATGGACCAACTCCCCTCTCGACATCAGTTGCTTTCAAACTAACGACAAATCAAAAAACTGTAATGTGAATGTAACTTGTAACTCAACACATTATAGAAATGTAGTGTAGTAAAAAGTACAGATACTTCATGTACAATGTAGTGGAGTAAAAGTACATTTAATTCTACTTAAGTACAGATACATGAAAAGTGTACTTAAGTACAGTAACAAAGTACTTGTACTTAGTTACATCCCACCACTGAAAACACCATAAAGTCGCCATTACTGGAGCAAGTGTAAATTTAAATCCTGTAAGTTCATCAGCAGTTAAAAGCCAAAGGGGCTTGTTTCTTGTAAGAAATAAAAACCTCATGTTTTAACCTCAGCACCAGGTTTATTTAAAAAATAAAATCCAACATCCAAAAAAAAAAAAAGGGTTTGGCAGGAACAGTTTCATCCTGTGGAGCTGAAGCAGTTTTCCAGTCCATCATATTAGTAATCTGTAGTCCCCGTGGTGGATCTGGGGCTCAGGTCAGAAAGTGCCCGCAGCTTTGATTCGTGCCAAACTCTGCAATCAGTGCACACATCAAGTGCTTCTCTCTTCACCATCGTCTTACTGGGAAATTCAGTTTGTCAAAATGAAAATGGTCGTCCGAGCACGCATTGTAGAAATGACGTGATTCTGAGGCAAAAGCGTCAACGCTTTAATTTTTTTTAAAGCCTGACTCTTAAACAACTTAGAGGTTAAAGATGAGGTCATGAAGACCGGACCAAAATATGAAAATGAAGCAAGTTTGAACATTTGTCTCGTCTCAGCGTTTAACGTGTTCCTAAATTAAACATTTTCAAGTTAAATTTGTGACCACATGCCAACTAAAATGTGCTGAAGTGACTAAAATTAAATCTTTACAGTTCTGCAGGTTTGAGTGCAGAGCCTGATGGAGATTTATGTTTCACCATTACTCCTTCGTTCAGAAACAGATTCACTTGTTTCCACCAGAACATCTCTGAGGTTCTACACGTCTCTTTGTCCAAGAATACCACAGAAATGAATATTTCTTCTTTTACGGATTCTAAATGTTGTAAATTCCAGTTCCAATTCCAATAAAATTATTAATTTCATTTAAAATACTTTTTTTTTTTACAATAAAACACAAATAATACACAAATCAAAATGAAAGGAAACAGAAGAAGAATAAATCTTATGATGTATGCTCCTTTATCCTCAAAATATTTAAAAAAAAAAAGCAATACTAAAAAGAAAAATACATCAACTCAAACAGCAGTTTCTTTAGATTAATTATACTTTATCATATACCTTCAAAAAACTAGCTTTAATCTTTCTCTTAAATATATACAGAGATTTGATATTTTTAAGGTCATCCTCCAAACTGTTCCATGAACCTATCCTGGATTAAAGTACATATTTCCTTCAAGCAAGTTCGAAACCGTGGCGTCACAAACATTTCTATCTCCTTTAAAAAAATAACAACTCTCTCTTTTAACAAATTTAGTTTGAATATTGGAAGGTAATGTGTTTTTGTGGGCGTTATACATAAATATTAAAATGTTGTAATCAACCAGTTCTCAAAAATCTTGGAGAAACTATTCAACATTCGATTAGACAAATTCATTGAAAAACACAACATTCTAACAGATACTCAGTATGGTTTTAGATCTGGTCATTCAACATCAATGGCACTTATGGATTTTGTTGAACAAGTAATTACTGCTGTTGACCAAAAAAAATATTGTGTTTTTGTTGATTTAAAAAAAGCCTTTGATACCGTTAATCATAGTATTCTCCTTAATAAATTACAAAAATATGGAATAAGAGGATTAGCCTTACAATGGCTATGCAGTTACTTAAAAAATAGGAAACAATATGTTCAGTTGGATGACGTAAAATCAAATCACTGTACTGTTACATGTGGTGTTCCACAGGGATCAATACTCGGTCCGAAACTTTTCCTTTTATATATTAACGATCTGGTTAAAGTGTCTGGGGTCATCAAATGTGTTTTGTTCGCAGACGACACAACTTTTTTTTGTTCTGGAGACACTATTGAACAATTAATGGATTTATTAATGAAGGAGTTTGTAAAGATTCAAAACTGGTTTAGACTCAACAAATTATCATTAAATTTGGATAAAACATACTACATGATATTTAGCAATAAAAATAAATCAATTGACATTCCATTTTTTATCGATGATTCAGAAATACGCAGAGTCAATGAGGTAAAATTCTTGGGTGTTATTATTGATGATAATTTATCATGGAAACAACATATAAATTTAGTTAAAACAAAAATATCTAAATCAATTGCAGTATTTTATAGGGTTCGATATCTACTAAATGATAAATCTTTGTATCTGTTATATAATTCATTGATTGTGCCACATTTGATTTATTGTGTAAGTGTATGGGGAAAAGCATGCAAAAGCAATACAATGCCTATTTTTATTATGCAAAAAAAGATTGTGAGAATTATAACCAGAAATCATTATTGTCACCCTTCTGGTATATTATTTTCTCAAATGAAGCTACTGAAATTCTATGATTTGGTCGATTACAACATTTTGTTACTTATGTATAGAACTCATAATAATATACTACCATCAAATATTCAAAGTTTTTTTGTGAAAAGAACAAGCTGTTACAATCTTAAGGGTAAAGATTGTTTGTTAAACCACAGTTCAGAACAAGTTTGAAGGGAAGAACTACAGTAATACAAGGCGTAACATTGTGGAATAATTTAATACCAGTATTTAAAGAAGCTAAATCAATTTGATTTGATTTGATGTTTATTCATTCATTTTAAAAGAACAATACAAGACAGTTTCATCAGATACAAGAATACAAGTAGGATAAAATGAAGGGAGCAGAAAGAAGATGAAATCTTATTATATCTGCCCCTTATTTCACAGTTTGTTCAACCAATGATAACCTTCAAGCAACATCACAGAATGAATAATTCTACTTATTTTTCTAACTGTAATACACAAACTACATCACAAAATGAATAATTCTACTTAATTTTCCTAACTGTAATACATAAACTAGATCACAAAATGAATAATTCTACTTAATTTTTCTAACTGTAATACACAAACTACATCACCCATAATTCTACTTACTTTTTCTAACTGTGATACACAAACTACATCACAAAATGAATAATTCTACTTAATTTTTCTAACTAATACACAATTTTTCTAACTAATACACAAAATACATCACACTTAATTTTTTTTTCTACTTAATTTTCCTATTTTTTTATTATTTTTTTTCTACTTAATTTTCCTAACTGTAATACACAAACTAGATCATAAAATGAATAATTCTACTTAATTTTCCTAACTGTAATACACAAACTAGATCATAAAATGAATAATTCTACTTAATTTTTCTAACTGTAATACACAAATTAAAAGATGGCACAACATCAAGATGTTCACAAAATGAATAATTCTACTTAATTTTCCTAAATGTAATACACAAAATACATCACAAAAATGAATAATTCTACTTAATTTTTCTAACTGTAATACACAAACGCACTAAGCTACATCATAAGTACAACATAGGTGTAATACACAAACACGCAAGGTTACATCATATATAGTTTTTGAGCAAGTCTTTTTTTACCTTTTTCTTAAATGTATACATTGATTTTTCATTTTTAACATCACTCTCCAGAGCATTCCACAATCGAACTCCCTGAATTGAGGTAGACCGTCCCTTTAAGCTGGTTCTGAATTGTGGTTTGATGAATATCTCTGTCCCTTTGAGATTGTAATAACTTTGTCTTTTTATAAAATTTCTTTGGATATTTAAAGGTAATGTGTTATTATGAGCCCTATACATAACTGATAAAATACTATATTCTACCAATTCCTGGAATTTCAATAAGTTTAGCTGAAGAAACAAAGTGTTTGATGGGTGACTGAAATGTTTTCTGGTGATTACTCTTACAGCTCTCTTTTGTAAAATAAAAACAGGCTTTGTAATAGTTTTGCACGCTTTTCCCCAAACCTCAATACAATAGATTAAATGTGGAGCAATGATTGTGTTATACAACATATGTAAAGCTTTATCAATTAAAAAATCCCTGACTTTATACAATACTGCAATTGATCTAGCTATTTTTTTTTAATGGAATTTACATGATGTTTCCATGTCAGTTTGTCATCAATGATAACACCCAGAAACTTCACTTCACTCACTTTACAGATCACAACATCTTCAATTTCAAATGGATCGTCAACAATTCTCTTTTTGTTACTGAATATCATGTAATTAGTTTTATCTAAATTCAAAGATAATTTGTTTAATTTAAACCAAGTTTGTATTTTTATAAATTCTGTTTTCATCATATCCAAAATCTGTTTTATGTCATTACCCGAACAGAAAAATGTGGTGTCATCGGCAAAAAGAACACATTTAAGTAGTCCTGACACATTTACCAAGTCATTCACATATAAAATAAATAACTTTGGTCCAAGCACAGAACCCTGAGGAACTCCACAAGTGATATCACGGAGGTCAGATCTAACATCATTTATTTGCACAAACTGTTTCCTATCTTTCAAATAGCTAGATACCCACTGTAATGCTGGTCCTCTAACACCATATTTATTTAGTTTTTCAAGGAGAATGGTGTGGTCAATGGTATCAAATGCTTTTTTTAGATCAACAAAAACACTAACACAGTACTGTTTATGATCGACAGCATTAGTTATTTGTTCCATTAAATCCATGAGAGCCATTGATGTAGAGTTTTTTCCTCTAAACCCATACTGACTGCTACTTAAAATATTTTGTTTATCAATAAATTGATCCAATCTGGTCACAAATAGTTTTTCTAGAATTTTTGAGAACTGTGGTAATAAGGATATTGGCCTATAATTATTGAATACACATTTATCACCATTTTTAAAAAGAGGAATTACCTTTGCTACTTTCATGTTATCTGGAAATATTCCTGTTGAAAAAGATAAATTGCATATATATGTAAACGGTTCAATAACATAACTTATTATTTCTTTTACGAACATCATATCCATGTCCACCCAGTCTTTTGATCTCTTGTCTGAGAGATTTTTTACCATTTTCATAATTTCCTCTTTGTTAGTTCCACTAAGAAAAATACTGTTGGTGCAACTTTTAATTGAATGACACACCTTATTATCTACTTTTGGTATTTTAGCTGCAAGGCTTGATCCAATATTTACAAAATATTGATTAAATTCATTTACGATATCATTCTCATCATGTATTTCTTTGTCATCTTTCACAAAATATTTTGCAATGTTCGTTTTTGCTTTATGACTTTTTAGAACATCATTTATTACTCGCCATGTTGTTTTAGTGTCACCATTGCTCTTGTTTAATAAATCACTATAGTATTCTTTCTTGCATCTTCTTATAATCATTACCAATTTATTTTTATATTTTTTATATTTTTCTTCAGCTTGTTGTGTTCTCGTTTTTAAGAAACATAAATACAAGTTATTTTTTTTTACAAGCATTTCTCAACCCTTTAGTCATCCAAGGTTGGTCAACAATATTTCTTTTTCTACGATTTCTTTGCACACAATTCTTTTCATACAGAGCTTCTAAAATGTTCATAAATTCATCATATGATCTGTTAACATCATCAATATACACGTCCTTCCAGTTTTGCTTCTGTAAATCATCTTTTAATTGATCCATAGCTTTTTTTGATGTGTTAATTATTTTTTTCTTAATTGTAACTTCTTTTATAATGTTTTGATCATTTCTGTAGATAGTGAAAACTGGTAAATGATCACTTAAATCAGTTGTTAAGATACCACCTGTCATATCCCCATTAGTTATATTTGTGAAAATGTTGTCAATTATCGTAGCACTATGAGTTGTAATTCTTGTTGGTTTTGATATTAACGGATAAAGATTTAAACTATACATTGAATTTAGAAACGTGCTGATGTTATTTGAATCCGTTTTATTTCCCAGGTCAATATTAAAGTCTCCACACAAGAAAACTTTTTTATTTAAACTCTTTTCCAGTAGTTGTATGATTTTATCGGTGAATATTTCTATATTTGATCCTGGTGATCGATATACACAACTTATGGATATGTTTTTAGCATTTTCGTTTAATATTTCTATTGTTATTATTTCCATAAGATTGTCAACAATTATTGACATTTCTTTAATTATTCTACACTTTATTTCATTTTTGACAAATAGAGCTACTCCACCACCTTTTTTATTGTTTCTGTTTAAATGATATAATTCATATCCTTCGATGTGAACATTATTTTTGTTTTCATCATTAAGCCATGTCTCTGACAGTGCTATTAATGTAAAAGTTCTGTTTAACTGTTTTAAATAATCTGTTATTTTGGATATATTTGCATTTATACTTCTACTATTGATGTGAATAATAGAGAGATCTCCATTTGTTATATTGATGTTATTAAACTTTTCTTCATTATAGTATTCACAGTCTTTTATAGCAGGATAAAAGTTTGCATCAACCATATCTTCAACATTATATATTTTGAATTCTGAGTCTTCGTTTGTTGTTGTCATGTTTTAATCTATTTGTTTGTTTGTTCATTTCTGTTAATTTTGTGTATGAACATGTGATAGTGATTGGTGATTTGTCATTTTTGAGCTCATCAAAATGTGTCTAAGTCTTTCAGATCTTTTATTATTTTAGCTTGAGAATTTTCATGTACTTTGATCCAGATGTTTCCGTTTCTTGTCCAAGTTTTTTTTATTTTTTCCTCCTTTTTCAACAACCTTGCTGCATGTGCAATGTTTGCGTTTTTTTTAGTTAGGTGTTCATTCATGAAGACCCTAGTTTCTGCGAGTTTCTTTGACTGCATCATTACCCTGTTTCTTTGATTCCTTCCAATGAATCTCACGACTACTGATGGTTTATTTTTGTTAACTCTATTGGGCAGTGTGTAACAGGTGGAAATGTCATCACGTTTAATGTCAATGTCTTTGCTATTTATTTACGGGCGGCCGTGGTGTAGTGGTAATGGCAGTTGTCTCCCGATCGGAAAGTTGGCGGTTCGACTCCCGGGACCCGCACCATGTGTCGTTGTGTCCTTGGGCAAGACACTTAACCCTGAGTTGCTCCCGGTAGGACTGGAAAGCACCTTGCATGGTAGTCTGCCGCCACCGGTTTATGAATGTGTGTAGCATTCAATATATGTGTAGCACTTTGAGATTTTCAGTAATGAAAAGTGCGTTATAAATTGAATTAATTATTATTATTATTATTTAAGAAAGTGACTACCTGATTCTCCAGAGACTGCAGTTGTTCTGGTCGTCCTCCTTCACTCGTGTTAACGCCCTTAGTTACATCAGCCGATGACCAGCGTTTAAGCTCGAGTCCAGAAATGACCATGTTTTCGCCTCTTATGTATTGTTCCATGTCCTCACACTTTTGTTCCAATTGAGCTAATCGTTCTTCTCTGATGACCTCCTGAGCTTTCATTTGTTTCATCTCCTCTACCAGTTGATTAAAGTTTTTTTGCTCAGCTCTCAAACTTGCAAGTTCCACAGTGAGAACGTTTACTGCATTTTTCAATTCCTCCATTAACTCCAGATTTTTATCCACCGATTTTTTACTCGCCGACTCCTGTCTCTGCGGCTCCGTTTTCTTTGTTTTCCCAGGACTCATCTCGGCCCACATTTTGACGTAGGTGCGACCTATATTCAGGTGCGACCTATACATGGATTTTTCCCATTCTTCGGCAATAATTGGACAATGCAACCTATATTCAGGAAAATACGGTGCTTTTAAGCTCACAAGTAACTCTGATCTCAATTTATGTATTTAAGAAAATTGTCAAAGTTGAATTGTTAAACAAATATGATTGAATGTAACTGAGTAATCCATATATTGTTGGTTAAACGAGTTATTTACTTATTTTGTTATTAGAGAGCAATTAGTTTGTATTAGATAGATAGGAGCAGATTTAATAAGATATTTTCTTCATATGCTACCTTTTCATTTTACAACTTATATATTTTTTATTCTTTTCATTTGCTTGTCATTTGTTGTATCACATTTTGTAAAATGAATAAACAAACAAAAAACTTAAAAAGATTTGTTGTATTTGATTTCGTACGAGTACCGTATTTTCCAGTATATAGGTCGCGGCTTTTTATCATTTTTGCATGCCCTGCGACCTATATTCAGGTGCAACCTATTTATGGCTTTTTATAAAATAAGCTGATTTGTAATAATTTATTAACAAAAATTAAACTGAGACACACTCTTACAATAATGTCAGCTAACAAATATATTTTTTTAGGTGTTTATCCTGCTAAAATTATTCATTTATTAAAGAAAAGTTCAGCTCAGACACATATTTGCTATAATTTTTATCAAACAAATAATTGTTTTTAAGTGTTAATCTTCTTAAAAGCCTTGCTGTGCGCTCCTGTGGCAGACATTTGCAGCAGAGCTAAACACGGTCCACATTTTGACGTAGGTGCGACCTATATTCAGGTGCGACCTATACATGGATTTTTCCAATTCTTTGGCAATAATTGGACAATGCGACTTATATTCCGGTGCAACCTATATTCAGGAAAACACGGTGCTTTTAAGCTCACAAGTAACTTTTTAACAGTTGAGTGAAATTGAATTCAAAGTGACAGGCAGACTCTCTTTGAGCCACCAGGAATAAATTGATAAAAGATATTTGGAGCGAACGTTTAAGCCCTCCGGTCGTTTCTCTCCGTGTAAATGTAGCTGATGTCAACGGGACACATTTCCAAACCAGCTGGTGTTGTTGTTCACCTCAACATCCACTCTCTCGTCTGTTTCATGCGCTCTTGTTACGGCACGCTTCACAAGCGGCTCCGACGGAACATCACAACCTGCTTTTATTCTCACTGCGGGACAAACGCTGTTCAGGTGCCGTGTGGAGCTCCTGCGTGGGCTCGGGGAAGCCTGGAGCAGGCTGCAGGTGAGGAGCGGGTTCAGGTGCACAGCTTCCACCGCTGGCCTACCTCACAACATTTCAACTCTTTTCTGTTGTTTAAAAAATAATAATAAACGTCTGTGATAAACAGCTCTTCAGACAAACACTGCTGCTCTCACCCTGGCAACGCTGGGAGTACTTAGACAAGAAAAAGTGATTAATGAAGCCGACGTCACAGCGTGATTAGACAAATTACATAAGGACATAACATGTAGGACACATCTAATTTGGGCTGTTCTCACGGAGAATACGTGTGAAAAAAACTAGGTCGTGTTTAAATGCACTTTGCACTCGGCCACTTCTAATGACCCACAGCTTCTCACAGTAATTAAAACAAAACCACATCATTTCTGTGTGCAGAGTAATTTATTTAGAGCTTTGATAAAATGAGGTCTGCAGTAGTCCGAAGCGTATGAACAAAAAATCTGCATCCAGTCCTTTGGAGTCCCTCCGGTCTTCACTCGTCCTGCTTACATCAAAGTCAAGGCTACGGAGGTGATGACTGACAGGCCGATGACGATGTAGCTGCTGCGGTTGACCTCTGGTAGTTTGAAGCCTTTGCCGACATCCCAGCACTGATAAACATAAAAATATATGTAAAAATCCAAATAAATAAAGAAAACAATATAAATATGGAGAGGTGGGTTTAGATTGTGCACCTCAGGAAATACAATCAGGTTTCTATTAAATCAAAATGAGATTTCTCTGAAAGCAAAATGAAAAATCATGACAAAAAGAAAAAACAACTAAATTACAGAGACCTGTCGTATTTTAAATGCTAAAGTCTGAGCTGCTCAGACAATATCCACAAATACTACCAGCAGCACAGAGCAGAATTTCAAATATACTCCACTGTCAACATTCACATGTATACATACATACATACATACATACATACATACATACATACATACATACATACATACATACATACATATATGTATATGTATATATACATATACATACATACATATATATATATAAATATACATA
>JBBPBX010082963.1:0-15624 GCA_038048925.1 Garcialebias charrua | reverse complement strand
GTTATGTCACTCCTTAGTGACTTAACCACTTATGAACCGCTGAAAAGAGATCCAGGAAGTGGTTACAAGAAGAAGTTGATAGATTGCCTGAAAATTTTGAAGCAGGACAAGGCTATTGACAATATTCTGTACCACAGACTGTACCCAGGGGAGGCCACGCCAAGTCTGTATGGTTTACCCAAAATCCACAAACAAGGTGTACCTTTAAGACCAATTGTTAGCATGATTAACTCGGTCACTTACAATGTTTCCAAATATCTGGCATCTGTACTCATCCCTTTAGTTGGCAGCTCAGAACACCACATACAGAACACCATGGACTTTGTGGATAAGGTGAGGGATGTCATCATGGAGACTGATGAAACAATGGTCTCTTTTGATGTCACATCACTCTTTACGTGCATTCCTGTTGATGAAGCAGTAGAGGTGGTCTGTTTAAGGTTAAAATCAGACACCACTCTGAGCAACAGGACCACACTTTCCACAGAACAACTGTGTCAACTCTTGAAACTGTGCCTGCAGTCAACCTACTTCACATATGGGGAGCAATATTATAGGCAGAAACATGGGTGTGCTATGGGGTCTCCAGTTTCTCCTATTGTTGCCAACCTGTACATGGAGGAGGTAGAAAAGAGAGCTTTGACATCCTTTTCAGGGAGACCACCAAGTCATTGGTTCAGGTATGTTGACGACACCTGGGTTAAAATTAAATCTCAGGAAGTCCAACATTTCACTGATCACATCAACTCTGTGGATAAATATATCAAGTTCACACGAGAAGATGTAAAAAATGGCAGGTTGGCTTTCTTGGACTGTGAGGTCTCAGTTTCTGATAGAGGAAATTTGCAAACTGAGGTGTACCACAAACCCACCCACACAGACCAGTATTTACAGTTTGACTCCCATCACCCTCTGGAGCACAAGTTAGGAGTCATCAGGACTCTGTACCACAGAGCAGACAGCGTCCCCACTAACTCAGGAGCCAGACAGAAGGAGAAATCACACACAAAACAGGCTCTAGAGAAATGTGGATATCCTAACTGGGCCTTCCTGAAAGCAGAGAAGAAACCCAAACAGGACTCTAGCCAGCCATCAGGTGAAAAGAAGGAACCCAGACCCAGACCAGTGGTCATTCCGTATGTTGCAGGAGTTTCAGAGACATTGAGACGTTTATTTTCTAAACACAACGTCCCAGTGGCTTTTAAACCCCAAAATACATTACGGCAAAGACTGGTTCATCCCAAAGATCCAGTCCCCCGGCACAAACAGAGTAATATTGTGTATGCTGTTCAGTGTCAGGAGGGCTGTGATCAGTCTTACATCGGGGAAACTAAACAGCCACTGGCCAAAAGGATGGCCCAGCACAGAAGATCAACATCATCAGGTCAGGACTCTGTGGTCTACACTCATCTCCAGGCCAGCGGTCACTCTTTCAGGGATGAAGATGTTCACATCCTTGATAGAGAGGAACAATGGTTTGAGAGAGGAGTAAAGGAGGCCATCTTTGTGAAAAGAAACCGTCCATCATTAAACAGAGGTGGAGGCCTCCGGGTTCAACTGTCCCCCACTTACAATGCTGTTATTGCTAGTATCACTCAGCCCTCTGTGAATAGCAAACAACCATCAGGGTGCTAATGATCCATCGTCAGGCTGATGGTCCTCCTTGATCATGTGAGCAGCTGGTTTCAGGCTGTCATCAGCCAACTGGTTGATCCACTGTGGGAGGGTGCTATTTATAAGACTGAGCTGAATACAGCACCTCAGACTGAGGAAGTCTTTCGGACGAAAGACGAAACGTTTCTACAGCTTTTTTGTTTTGTTTTGTTTTTTGAATGTCCAGAGGACCAGACTTAGCTTTTTTGGACTCTTTTTTACTCTTTAAAGTGCATGTTTAATATTAGTTCTATTTTACTGCCTTACTGCATATGCCACTTTGCCTCTATACCAACATCAACTAACTCATATGCTGCTGTGCCACTCTTTGCAAATGTCAATGCTAGAACCTTCAGTTTATTTTATAGATATACTTTTTATACTTTTTTATACTACTATGAAAAAACTCAGGACAGTATTACACTTTTATTATTTCATTTTATGCTTATGTTCATTGGGTGTTTGGTGTTTTAGGGGTGTTTGGTGTTTCAGTGTTGGTGTAAATTTTCATACTTTTATACTACTATGAAAAAACTCAGGACAGTGTTACACTTTTACTATTTTATGCTTATGTTTATTAAATGTTTTAGTGTTTAGTGTTTAGATGGTTACTGTTGCACCGAGGGACTGAGAGAAACGCAATTTCAATCCTGTGTATGTCCTGTACATATTGCAGTTTTGACAATAAAGTTGACTTTGACTTTGATTTTGTATAAGCTCCGCCCTTTAAAACGCTACGCTATATAGGTTTTTCCCTCGCTTCGCGCCATAATACTGAAAAACTTTAGTCTACGTCCACCTGTTGGGGGGCCACGCCCGGTCCGCATAAATGTGCCTCTGGACCGGGCAGTTGTTCCCTTATTTTCTTCAGCCAAATGCTACAACATTGAATCTTTTTCTATGCAAAAAAAAGAAAAAAGAAATCAGAGAAATGCATTCCTTAAGAACAACGGTGAGGACATGTCCAGTGTGCCAGAGGGGTTACATTCTGTCCACTGACCCACACCAAATCTGCGAGGAATGCCTGGGTGCTGCCCACGCTCGACAGGCCATGGAGCCTCACCCCACCTGTCTCTCCTGCACTCTTTTGACTATGGAGGAGAAGGTGCGCCGGTTCAACCTCTATCGTCTGGCTGACGCAGAGTGTCAGCCGAGGGAGGGAGTGTCTCTCGAGGACATTTTGGAGGAGTACACGTACACTCCCTCCTCAGAGGTAGCTAGCTGTGGCGGTTCGGCCTCACCGTTTGGGGGGCTCGAACCGCCCCCACTCATGCTCTCAGGGATTCCCTTATGCCCCTTTTCCACCGGTCGGCTCGGGTCGTATGTTACGTCATATGTGCGTCGCAGAGACCCCCTTTCATCCTTTCCCACCGGATATTCCGTGCTGCTCCGCGCCAGATTTCTTGAGATTTTTGGGCTGGTTTCAGAGGGATGCCGAGGCGAGCTCACCCGCTCCGGAAGTAGGAAGGAGGAGACTCGAGCTGTTTTCACGGAAGTGAGGGAAGTGATCACGGCAGGACTTTACATGAATAACACGGTAAAAACAATAAAAAAAAAAAATAATTATAGCAAAGATGGGTCTTCAGCTGAACGTGTCCTTAATAAAATCACGTATTGCTCAAAACTGCAGGATTTTAAAAAGCAGGTTCGCCACGAGCAACACGCGGCGCGCGGGCGGCTTTGTGTCTTTAAATGTAGCTCAATGAACAGATATAAAATATATTTCATAGCTGACTTTATAGTACGAGGGTTCCTGAGCTCAACCACGCTTTAATATTGTCACGTAGTGGTCAAATATGCTGCATTTAAAGTAGTTTCGCTTTGACTTCTTCCAAAACTGTGCTTGCACAACGAAAATAAATTATAAAAATTCGAATTTTATTTCAAATAACTCCAACAGGATACATTTAGTATATGAACATGTTGTGATCACACTATATTTTTTTGAAAAATATCAGCTATGTGGTTTTTGATAGAATTGATAATATGTGATACAAAGTACAAGGGAGAAAATTAATGGAGGTAGCTTGACACATTTATGTCTATAACACATTGAATTTTATTTCAAATAACTCCAACAGGATACATTTAGTATATGAACATGTTGTGATCACACTATATTTTTTTGAAAAATATCAGCTATGTGGTTTTTGATAGAATTGATAATATGTGATACAAAGTACAAGGGAGAAAATTAATGGAGGTAGCTTGACACATTTATGTCTATAACACATTGAATTTTATTTCAAATAACTCCAACAGGATACATTTAGTATATGAACATGTTGTGATCACACTATATTTTTTTGAAAAATATCAGCTATGTGGTTTTTGATAGAATTGATAATATGTGATACAAAGTACAAGGGAGAAAATTAATGGAGGTAGCTTGACACATTTATGTCTATAACACATTGAATTTTATTTCAAATAACTCCAACAGGATACATTTAGTATATGAACATGTTGTGATCACACTATATTTTTTTGAAAAATATCAGCTATGTGGTTTTTGATAGAATTGATAATATGTGATACAAAGTACAAGGGAGAAAATTAATGGAGGTAGCTTGACACATTTATGTCTATAACACATTGAATTTTATTTCAAATAACTCCAACAGGATACATTTAGTATATGAACATGTTGTGATCACACTGTGTTGTTTAAAAAAAAAAAAACAGTTTCTGGACTAAATTAATCACATTTTTCTTTTACAGTCAACAGAAGAAAATCACCAGAATTCAACAACCTGTGTCATCTTCTGGAGGAAGACGTGAGACACCAGATGGAAATTTGTTACTTCTGTTTGTCACTTCAAACTTTTCCTATTAAACGTTATATTTTCTTAAGTGGTGTCCTCGAACATTCAATTTCCTAAACTTATTTTATAATGTGAAGTGTGTATTGTGTTTAAATCCATACTGGAAGTTAAGAGAACTTTCAACGGAGCCGACACGAGTAACGGTCAAGGTCCACCCTGCTGCGGAGATGTGGGCCTCGTGCTGCCTCCACGCTCTGCAACAGCATCAACGTGCAGCGAGACCTCCACACCAGAAGATGTGCAGCCCGCGCCACCTCCAACAGAAGCCGCGCGCACCAGCCTGCTCCACGCCCTTCCTGAAATTATTGGCATGGCAGCGAAAGTTTGTGGTCTGGAGGTCCCTGAGGTAACGATTCAGGCCGCCGACGTTGAGCTGCTGTTGGCGGGCAGGTTTGCTGTGCAGAAAAGTGGACACTCTGACCACTGTTTGGCCACGCGTAAAAGCTGTCTCCAACCTGCTCCACAGCGCTGCTGATGAGCCCATGAAGCTGAAAGCGCCTGTCGCAGCTTATGCAGCCGTGACAAAAGTACACGGAGTCACGGACCAAGTTTTCCCGACATCCCACCATTAGAACCGACTCTGTCAGCAGTTTTTGGTGTGAGAGCAGCCAAAAATGTGGGAAAGCGCATCATGCCGCCGGCCGCGAGCGACCATCCATCCATTTTCGTCCGTCTATCCGGGGTCGGGTCGCGGGGGTAGCAACCTAAGTAGGGAGGCCCAGACTTCCCTCTCCCCAGCCACATGGAGCAGCTCCTCTGGGGGAATCCCAAGGCGTTCCCAGGCCAGCCGAGAAACATAGTCCCTCCAGCGTGTCCTGGGTCTTCCTCTGGGTCTCCTCCCGGTGGGACATGCCCGGAACACCTCACCAGGGAGGCGTCCAGGAGGCATCCTAACCAGATGCCCGAGCCACCTCAACTGGCTCCTCTCGATGTGGAGAAGCAGCGGCTCTACTCCGAGTCCCTCCCGGATGACTGAGCTTCTCACCCTATCTCTAAGGGAGAGTCCAGACACCCTGCGGAGAAAACTCATTTCAGCCGCTTGTATCCGAGATCTCGTTCTTTCGGTCATAACCCAGAGCTCATGACCATAGATGAGGGTGGGAACGTAGATCGATCGGTAAATTGAGAGCTTTGCCTTTCGACTCAGCTCTCTCTTCACCACGACAGACCAGTACAGCGCCCGCTTCACTGCAGATGCTGCACCTATCCGACTATCGATCTCACGCTCCAGTTTTCCCTCATTCGTGAACAAGACCCCGAGATATTTAAACTCCTCCACCAGCCCACCACAAAATGGACTGATAAAATTCATCAGTGTTCATCTCAGGTAGGAGCTGCAGCTAATAACATGGCGCTCCTGTCCCTGTAGGTGTCGAAGGAGACAACAGACGAGAACATCGGGAAGGCAGCTGACACCATGGTGAATATGTGCACGTTGCTCGCCACCTACTCCGCGCGCATCTTTGCATGGGCCACACTGCTGCAGCGGCAACTTTGGCTAAAGTTGTCCACAACATTAACGGAGGAAGTTAAAAAACAGCTTATCGAAGGTCCGGTCTCCGAAGAAGGTTTATTCGGACAACATTTGAAAACTGTTTTTAATCAGCTCCAGTCCTCATCGGAGGCGCTGGAGCAGGTCCAAAAGCACGCTGCAGCTCCCCGAGCAGAACCCCGTTCAGCTCGTGGACCGGCACGATGGTGTGAGCAGATGAGAGGCTTCAAGCAGCAGAAGAGACGAGCGTCACCTTCAGCCACGTTCGCTGTGCCGCCTCCACCACCTCCAGCCAGGAGCCAAGCTCCTCAGACCTTCCACACACCTGGCTCATCACGAGGCAGGGGCCGTGGAAAGCCTGCATGGTCAGTCCCGGCGCAGGACGGCAGGAAACGTTACTTTAAGAAATGACATGTTCTGGAGTTGTGTCATGCAGTTCAAACAGTGAATTTTGTGAGAAAAATAAAGTTACTGTTCAAAAACACTGAGTTTTTTATTCACACATGCTGAATTCATCTCCCTCTATGTTTGCAAACACACCTCCTTCAATAAATAAAAAGGTTGTCTCAGAACAACTCTTTAAAAATGATGAAAAGGTTCAAATGAGCTATTTTAAACAAACAGAGGTCTGCCTGAGAGTTGCACCTGGACGGGGTGAACTCTCAGTGAACCCCCCAGCCCCGCCTCCCCGCACGGAGAAGGCGCGTGCCAACAGACATCTCAGATTACAGAGTGGTGAGCAGTTTAAACGCTACAGAGCATGGACCTTACCAAGCTCCGCCCAGAAACGCCCCCTAAGCTTCGACCGGTCTGCACGTCTCCCAAGCGCAGCATTAAGTTTCACTGGAAACATGGCGTCGACTGTCTCTGCAGGGTATTTCTGACTCGAATAGTGTATCATTTCTGCCAGATTCCAACAAAATATCAGCCATGACAATGGACAGGGGAACCAACAAGTTCATGTTATTATTTTTTTGGGACGTTATCAAGTTGTTTGAGCTACGCGATGCCTCCAACAGCGTGCACGTCACAGCTAATGCTACCGTCTGATGAGGAAAACATCAGCTCACATGCTCAGCATTATTACAGCTGTGGACAGGATCACTGATGCCTATTGTCCTGCAAGGCTGGGTAAGTCAGGCATTCATGGTTTTGAGGGTTACTTTTGAAATCAGTGATTTCTGTTGTTGGCAAAACTTTGAGTGTGCCTTGGTCGCAAAGCTAATGCTAACTGTAATCTCCATTCATTCCTTAAGTGGTTGGTTAGCCGTTGCTGCTTTAGCTGCTAAACACGCCGACAGCGACTTTTGTGAGGGCTAACGAGCTCAGCCGTTCGGTGTGTTAGTTAAAATCCAGCCTTCGTGTCACGATTTTGTGCAGTTTTAGGTGAAATCGACAGTAGAGCTCGTTGTGTTAGCTAGCTCATGTGGAGTTAGCAGAGCTGTTTCTTCCCAACTTCCAGGACGTTCAGTGAACTGTGGCTTTCTCTCATCGTGACCGCGTGTTGTTAACTAGCAGGTTTCAAAAGCAGGTCAACCCTTCTCTGCTGGTGAAAGAAATAATTGTTCAGTTTTGTGGTCGTGCACAAGCTTTGATCCAAGCAAGGCATTCAGTTTCACATATAGGGAAACGGTGAATTTTACTTCCACAAATACGGTCAGGGTACCTGACATCTCCTGTACAGATACCCCACTGACGGTGGAGGACCATTTTTCCAGCCCTGACGCAGAAAAATTCTGCACGTATGCTAGCTAGCAATGTAAGTAGCATGTGGTGCCGGTCTCACAAACGCTACCGTAGCGTTTGTTTTGTGAGACCGGCACGCACGTGGAAGCTGCGCTGTGACGTGTTATGGGTATTAGCCAATGAAACGCGGCCCTGTGGGCGGAGCTTGGTAAGGTCCATTAGCCAATGAAACGCGGACCCAGGGGGCATTTCTGGGCGGAGCTTGGTAAGGTCCATTGGCTATAAAGATGCCGATGAAGACAAGAAAGTTCATACTCAATAATGCCGATGAAGAGTTTTAATATTAATTCAAATTGCGGCCATACTCAGTAGCGACTTCTGATTTTAAAAGTAATGAAGTAGATTACATGGTCTAAATTGTACTTAAGTATGAGTAAAATTACACACTTGAAAGAAATACTCATAAAAGTATAAGTACCCCCAAAAAATCTACTTAATTACAGTAACGTGAGTATTTGTAATTCATTACTTCCACCCCTGCAAATCAGGCCAACAAGTGTGCTCAGTTTGGCCCCTCAATGGGTTCATTTTAAATAAAACTCAATTTTAAACCATAAAACAAACTTACTTAAAGACAATAACTGCTGGATGTCCGGCCACTGAGCTCTTGGCTTTCAGTAACTGTGGCCCCCTGAGCAATTTAGTTGAATAGTCCTGCCCTAGATTGTCTAGGGGGTGATTGCCTTAAGACAATCTCCATCTGGCCCCCAATATTTTTAGCTGAAAAGAAAACAATTTTTAAATATTTTGTTAAAACCTTGCATTTGCAAATTTAGGCTAACAAATATATTCTTGTATGTCTTATATTTCTACAGAGTATTGGGGAAACATATTTTTATCAGGCATGCTATGACACTACAATAGGAAAAAAAACAGAAAAAAACAAAACAAAACAAAAACCTTCTAGGTTGTTTGTCCTAAATAAAATGTACTGGTAGTCCTCGACTTACCACGGAGATCCATTCTTGCGCGGGGTCGTAAAGCGAATTTCGGCGTAAGTCGGAACATATGTCCAAACTGCACCTTATACGTACAGTACTGTAGTTTACCAAGCACTTAGCCTACCCTAACACAGTACCCTACATAATTATCAAAAACACATACGGTACATTTGAGAGCCATAATGAAGGGAAAAAAAGAGTTAATTTCCTACTCTGGAATGCTGGTGAAGCCATTTCCTCCGTTCCTCCGTCCCTCCTCCGGATTCTCCATTAGTTTATGTTGTAAAACCGCCGTCCATGAAACAGCTACTTTTCCACAGCTGCTGCCTGTTTCTGCCTGTCCAGCTTGCTCCAACAAGTTTTGTTTTGTTTTTTGAATGTCCAGAGGACCAGACTTAGCTTTTTTAGAGAGTAATGGGCAGCTGTAGCCTCCGTAGCTCGTAAAACCGGAAACCGGAAACTGCCAGAAACTGCGGGAAACTGCGTAAATCGGCTTCAAAATAAAAAATTTCAACAACAATTTTTTTTTAAATGCAAGGTGCGTCGTAACCACGAAACATTGTAACTCAAGACCATCGTAAGTCGAGAACTACCTGTATTTTCCAATTCTCCATGAAGCCCTTTGATTGCTTTCAATCTCTTGATTTGGCCCTCTGGACAACTGGAATTTTGTGAACAGTGTGAAAATAGTAAATGTGTGTGTTCACCATGGCTCTGGGTCTTTTCTCATCATCCTGGCTGTCACGGTGTCTGCAGTTGGTAAGACTCTTCGGTTCAGGTCTCTGTGAATCTGCTCCACTCCATACCTGGACTCGCAGCCAATGGTAAACCATCTCTGTATTCCCCTCGCAATCTGCCAGGCTTAGCTGGGCCGTACCCTGCAGGGACACAGACAGAATTTCATTGTAAATCAAACTGTGAACTCATGACTAGCTGTAGTTTATACTCTGCTGTGTTGCAGAGCCTTTCAGACTCACCAGTAGCTCCTCCTGAGCCTGAGGTCCAATCAAGCAGACGGACAGCTGCAGGCCGCACACTGCCAGGGCATTAGCGGGAACTGGTATACGGAAGCCTTCGTTGAAACTCATCTGGCACTGAGGCTCCAGAGCTGTACAGCAGTAAAACGCACAGGCCCTGCTTGCGTCCAGTGGAATCAAGAGCACCTTTACAAACCTTTAAAGCAAATGGGGAAAATTTATCAGTATATTTCGCTCTTTTACATAAAATAAATTTATTGTAGATTAGGAAAGAAAAACTTTTGGACAGTTTGAATGCATTTACTTTTACACACAGCAAAGCTTTTTAAAATATTTACTGTAATTGCCAGTGTACAAGCCGCTACTTTTTTCCTCACACTTTGTACCCCGCAGTTTATATGCAGGAGCATCTTATTTATGTATTTGTTTCATAAGTTTCATAAGTTATATTTTTATATTTTATTTTGAAAGACTTCCTGCCGTCTCTTGGTAACTTCCTGCCACTGACTAACATTTTCCTTTGACAAAGCTGGGAGCTCATGGCTCCTCATAGTGTCAGGAATTTGTGACATAGAGCGAATGCCCTCAGGTACAAAGAATCTTGCTCACGATTTCAAACACCCAACCATAACTCCACCCACTCTGTCACCATGTGACCGGAAGTCTAACCCAAATGATCAACGAGGTACTCTCGAGAACCATATCTCAAGATAGACGTGCATTAATTTCTTCAGATCGTTCTTGTGTCATTACCGTATTTTGCGCTTCATGCACAGACCTGTTCATTTGTTCAGCGATAATTGAAAATGCACAGAGAATTTCTTACGATGTAGTTTTCAAGTTAAAAGCGATCGATCTGGCTGTCGAAGGAGGAAACAGAGCTGCCACCCATACGATTTGCATCAACGTTTCGATGGTCGGGCATTGGAGACGCAAATGCTGTCAAGTCTGGTACGTTTTAATAAAAGTTTTTAAATTCTTTCTGTGTGACATCTTTCTGTGTATGGTAAATATGTGTTTAAATTCTGGGATCTTATTGTAAGCTCACATCCGAACAGAGGCGGTCCGTCCTATGTGCGGACTGTGCCGCTGCACAGGGCGGCCTCCAGCAGGGGGCGGCATAAGAGGAGACCCCGCTCCTCGTTTAAAAAAAATAATATTTTACAACTTTTGTTTTTAACAACATATAACACAGAACACCACTACCGCGCTGCTCCTGGGCCGCCCCGCTCTTCATTTATTATTCACATGTCATCAGTTTAATCACCGCAGCAGTTGCGGGGTGCATTTCCTCAACCCAGGGCCGCCCCACCTCCACTTTTACTTTCATTTTTGTTACATGACACTACGTGCGGTCAGTGGAAAGAAGGAAGGGAGGAAGAGTAAGAAGAGAAGGATTAAAAAGAGAGAGGCTCTGGAAACAGACGCAGCTAAATGTGCAAACATTGACACGTTTCATTCAAACAGCTGCAGTTTCTAAACGAGACAGATCAAACAAGTAAGACATGATGTTGAACTTTGCTGCAAAACACTGTTCAAGTTAATTATCAAGTCAATGAATTTTGTGTTGTGTGGCATTGTGACATAACATACTGTTAAATAATTTAAATAATATTATATGAGTCTGGTAAAGACCTGGGGCCTCATGTACAAAGACTTGCGTGGATTTCTTACTTAAACGTGACGTACGGTCAAATCCAGAAAACTGTGTACGCACAAAAAAATCCAGATGTATCAAACCGTGCGTACGCCTGAATCCACGCACATTCCTTTTGTACATCACAATTAACGTGGAACTGAGCGCACGTGAGACACCTCCCCTGACACGCCTTCATTTACATATGTTAAACAGATGCAAATTACTTCCTGCATGTGTGAAGGACATGTTTGTTTGATCCCTGCGCGATCAGAAATGATTTCTAGATTCAGGAAAATAATGAATTTAATATAATATGAGTGAGGAAAAAAATCCTAAGTAAGAATAGTAATAAAATGTGTTTATCACGCAAAGAACGAGTGATTGTGTGCCGGTATTTGTGTGTGCGCGCACCCTGCTTTGGTGCGCAACCGGCTCATCCATCCATCCTGAGTGAAAATATTAACTTTGCGCATGAGTTTATTACCATAATTACTGTAAACACAGAGGAACTTACTTGGATGTTTGGTAGAACATAGATCTTTGTTTATTTAATACTGTAGCTGATATGAAGAAACGAGTCTCTGCGCCTCGGTGGAGAGTTTTCATGACATTACGTGATGTTGGAGTCTCCATAAAGGCTGCGCGCGCCGCAGACTTTGTGCGCAGTCTGTTTGTCTGTGAAGCCTTTACTCTCCTACAAGTTATATATGGTGTACTTTCACGTGTCATTTTGGAGAAATCTACAATAAACGCAGATTATGAAACACCTCCACTGCCGTGTAACACCGGCGAGGGTGCGCGCACTCCAAAGCGCGACCATAACTCAGCCTTTAGAATCATATGGATGAGACCATTCTATTGGACATGATGCGGCTTTGTGTGGACTGGACTGGCACAGTCCCGATCGTTCTGCCAGCTCCCTCTGGAAAGCTCGTGGAACAGTTTGATCGCTGCTTCTGCACGTGCACGCGTGATGCACGGTTCCTGTGTTGCGCCCCAGAGCGCAGCAGTGCCAAACTGAAAAAGGATTATTCCTGAAAACGTCTGATAAGCCATATCCTAGATCAGAAAACTATATCTGTTTGCTCTGCGTGTTACACTATTTATTACATCCTCCAGTAAGGCTGAATCCGTTCCTGTTAAATGTATTTTTTTTGCACAACTTTGCGCGTCCTTTATTTAACTGCGTCCATGTGGATGTAATAATTGTTAATCATGTGTGTCTGGTGTGAACAATAATCATTTTCACATCATGAACAGTTAATAATAATAATAATAATAATAATGAATTCAATTTATAACGCACTTTTCATTAATGAAAATCTCAAAGTGCTACAAGGTGCAACAGAATTAAATGTCAATAAAACAAATAATAAAACAATTAAAATCAACAACAGTATCAGCTAAGATCAAAAGTAGAATCATGAGGAGGTAGAGTATGCTCGGTTGAAAAGAAAGGTCTTCAAGCTGCTCTTAAAGTCAACCACAGACTGTGGGGCTTCAGTTTCTCAGAATCACCTGTAAGTGTCGCCAAAGGAACAAAAACCACAGAAACGTGCGTACGCCAGCCCTGGAGCTGGCGTGGGAATGCGCACATTTCCACGTTCAGTTCTGTTTTGATACATACGGAGTTTTGCGTGGATAGTGACGTACGCACGGTTTTTGTGCGTACGCACCGTTGATACATGAGGCCCCTGCTCTATATGAAAAGTGCCCTGAGATGTTAGATAACCCTTTAATGAAATTGGCCTGAATTGATCATAAGTATTTGTAAAAAGGGGAGATTTGTTTTTTATGACAATTTTTTAAATGTGATTTAGTGTCAGGAGTGATGAGGGGATTGTTCCTGTCAGTATGAAGGAACAGGTGAGCTGTTCTAACTGTGTGTGAACAAACAAGCATTAGTTCCAATATAAACACTTTCTAAACGACAGTAGTGACTCATATTTTTATCATTAAAAGTAAGATAATAAATACATAAAGCCCGCAATGAAAGGGAATAGTATGAAAGTAATGTGAAATAAGCCTGCATATTTTACCATTGAAAATATATTAATTGGTTAAGTCAAAATGTGTTTTCCATATCAAATGTACTAAATCTTTACATATAATTGTTCTGATGCTCAATAAATGTAGTCCTCTGGACAGATTCTTCTTTGTATCAAAAAGACTTCTTCAGTCTGAGAAGCTGTGACAAACTCAGTAATCTTTCCTCCTTGATGGAGAGGAACGATGGTTTGAGAGAGGAGAGAAGGAGGCCATCTTTGTGAAAAGAAACCGTCCATCATTAAACAGAGGTGGAGGCCTCCGTGTTCAACTGTCCACCTCTTACAATGCTGTTATTGCCTTACTGTTCATATAAAATATTTGATAATGTTCTTATAGAAACAATTCTTGAATAATGTTCATACTGCGTTATTGCTACATGTTTGTCTCAGGCTACTTATTGTTCTGCCAATAACTCTAAAATACTTATTGAATAGTTTATATATGTAGGTAAAACTAGATGTCGAACAACCCATTAAAATACACCAGAATGCAGGAAATGGCATCTATTTTATTCAAAATTTTCTAGGAGAGGACCCTCACTGGCAACCTAGCTGGGGGGTCCATTGGGGTTGCTCGCACAGGGCGCCAAATAGGCTAGGACCGCCACTGCATCCGAACACCAAGCGGAGAACAACAGGAGGGGTCTCCCCCCTCTCCTTTCTGTCATGAGATCTCAGCGAGCGGTAGAGACGTTGTCAGATTTGTTTATAAAGCAGTTAGTCCGTCAAGACTGATACATATTTAAATAAAAGTTAAAAAATATTTCTATGTACAGTGAATATGTGTTTAAATACCAACATCTCATTTAAGCTCCGCACAGAACGGATGAGCACTACAGGAGGGAGGGGCTGTTCCCTCTTCTTTCCTCCTCCTCCTCATATGAACAGCGCTGAGAAATCATGTCAAATGCATTTAGAAAGTACATTTAAAAACAACAGTTTTTACCAATACTGTTGAACAATTTAAAAAAAAATCAATGGTACGAATTTAATTAATATTTATTATATTTTACCGGTACTATAATTAATATTTATTATATTTTACCGGTACTATTTGACTTCCGGTCACATGACCTCGATAAGACTTCTGGGTAATATTTACCAGTAAATGATTTAAAGATAATTTAAGTTACGTAAGTCTTTGGCACGGTCTGTCCAGTGATTATGCTTAGATCGTTCTTGTGTTCATTTTGTAGGTTGAATGGTTGTAACCATGAGTCAGACAGCAAAGCTTCATGAAGACTGTGATGATAATACAGTCTGAGCATGTGTTGAAATCAAGCTATATTCTGTGAAACACCATCTGGTGGCTGGTTCTTGTACTACAACAAGACAGCTGCATACTGTCGGAGCTGGCTGGGCACAGATCCTGACGATGAACAGTGGATGCCTGCGGCTAAATAACAGGAGCATTTTTATTTATGTACAAAATAATGATTTATCTTATATTTTATATGTGCGGCTTAGAGAGTCCCAGAATTACAGTACATCATAAATTTGTTTAAGAAATAAACCAAACAGCTGTTTCTCCATTTTTCAGAACAAGAGCCTTGCATCTTCATTTGTTTGTCTATTTTTGTTTCACAGGTATTGCTTCAAAAAGTGAGCCCTATTCAAAAGTACAACTTTTATCATTAAAGCTGGAAACACTCACACTTTATAGCCTTCTTTCACATTCGAGGAGTTCAGATTCTTCAGGTGCAGCAGGTGCAGCCGCAGAGACTGAGAAGCAGATTCCCACCTGAAAAGAGAAGGGTTCAACAAAGCAGAGTCCAAACAGAGACCTATAGAGCCTGACAACCATAGACATTATATATAGTAGACCAAGCATAGCCTGCTCAAACGCAGGATTTAGGGCAGCCATCTTGGCGCTGTCACCCTTGTACTTTGCTGCATACAAACTAACAGAAAATGCCTCACCACTTCTTTGAAATAAGATCAATAATAGTGAGTGTAACATTTTTTCTGAATGCTCAGCTTAAGAAGGCAACAAGAATCCTTAGTTTCAACTGTTGCCTTTTTATTTTTGCTTTGTTATAACAGTTATGTGCAGTTCAGTCAGTACAAAATAACTTCAATAAACTCACTAAATCACAGTATATGAATAAAATAACATGGACCTCATTCAGACAATGTTTTTGTGTACACACTCCCAGATATCACGTTTTTGTTTTAAAGGTTTCCAAAAGATAAATATATGTATATATATATATATATATATATATATATATATGTATATATATATATATATATATATATATATATGTATATATATATATATGTATATATATATATATATATAT
>JBBPBX010082961.1:0-11385 GCA_038048925.1 Garcialebias charrua | reverse complement strand
GTGACTCCACGACAAGAGAGAGAAACTGCTTTGAATATATTATTATAATGTAGTGCAGTGTGGAGTCTCATTTACCGTTTAATTCATCTGCACATTGTTAAAGCAAGTGCAGCCTACACAATGAAAGGCCGAGCATTCCTTGAAGGAACATTTATTATCGGCTGACATTCATGCCAAAGTTTTAAGATAAACTCATCTTATGGTGAAATAATTTGGTTAAGCCTTTAAAAGCAACATTTTGAATAACCCCAAGCAATATTGGGATGACTCTCAGCTACTATTACTAGAAGTTTTAGCTCAATACCTGTAAAACTTATAGGCATTTTGGTGTTAGCTAAGGTTGTTTGGCTTTGGCAGCCATCTTAGAAGGGACTGATTCTAAACGTTAACCAGCGTTAGCCGTACATACAATGATTTCTTGTAGAGAGTGTTTTGTTAAAGGTCATATTTCTGTGACAGGGGTCTGCAACCTGCGGTTCTGGAGCTACAAGTGGCTCTTTGGTCCATCTACAGTGACTCTTTCAAGCTTTGACTAAAACTGACATAAAACTGAATTTCATTGGTCGTTATACTAAAAGAAAAAGGTCATTTTAACAGGCTTCCTGTCTTATTTTTTATTTTTTTTGCAAATAATGTATGTGAATAGTACAACAATACAAAGAGTAAACCATACTCACTTTATGCTTTATCTCGTAAGGATACTTAATTTGTCCACAATGAAAAATAAAATCATAGGCCTGAAAGCTCATTGCTTAAAATTTTACAAAATTGTTACAATCTGCATTTTTCTTTTCTTTCATTACAGCAATCAAGTTTTTTTCTTTTGTCTTAAAATGTGCAAACATCAAATGTTAAAAACCATTTGATATTTGGAGTTTTAGCAGCACGTTGGCTCAGTTATTTGAGCTGCTGCCTCTCGGCGAGCAGGTCGCCCCAGTTCAAACTCCATCTTTCTGGGTGGTGTTTGCATGTTCTCTCCGTGCATGCGTAGGTTTTCTCCAGGTACTCCAGTTTCCTCCCACAGATCAAAAACATGCATGTTAGACTGATTGGTAACTCTAAAATGTCTCTAGGTGTGAGAGACAGAGTGAATGGTTGTTTGTCTCGTTTGTCTCTATGTGTCCCTGTGACGGACTGGACACCTGTCCAGGTGTCCCCCACCTTTTGCACAGTGATGGATATGGGCACCAGTGACCCCAGCAACCCAAAAAGGAAGAAGTGGGTAAAAGATAATGGATGGATCGATGAATGTGTCACCTGTACTGGCCAGAAAAGCCCCCTCCATTAAAGTTAAACTGGTCCATGGGCCACCAGTTGATGATTTGATTTGATTTGATTTGATTTATTTATTCATTCATTTTATGATTAAAACAAGAAAACAATACAATACAAAAAAGCGAGAAAAAAAAATATATAAAATGAAAGGCGGCAGAAGAAGAAAAAATCTTATTTTTTCTGCCCCTTTTTCTCCAATAAACAATTCATATAGACAACTATTTGGATTACAAAATAAATAGTCAACATAATTTTAGCATTTAAGAATAAACACATGACACAACCAACTCATAATTTCCAAAATAGTGAACAACATAAATAATAATTACTACCCTCTGTGTCATACACAAACTTCCAAATTTCAACTCATTTAAATATATGTTTTTAACCGTTTAAACTTAATCATTCTTTTGAATGAAACCATTGATCTGACCACTTTAATATCAGACTCCAATTTATTCCATAACCCTATTCCTTGAATTATGGTTGATCTTCCCCTCAAACTTGTCCTAAAAGGTGGCTTCACAAATATATCTGTCCCTTTAAGATTATAATTACTCGTTCTTCTAACAAAATATTTCTGAATATTAGAAGGAAGTGCATTAGTTTGAGCTTTATACAAAATTATCAAAATATTATAATCAATTAAATCATAAAATTTCAACAGTTTTGTTTGATGAAACAAAATGCTTGAAGGATGATGAAAATTCTTTCTGGTGATAATTCTAATAGCTCTTTTCTGCAAAATAAAAATTGGCATTGTAATTGATTTACATGCCGTACCCCAAACGCTAATACCATAAATTAAGTGTGGCACAAATAATGTATTATACAACAAATAAAGTGCTTTATCATTTAGTAAATCCCTAACTCTGTAAAATATCGCAATAGACCTAGATAATTTTGCTTTAACTGAACTTACATGATGTTTCCAAGACAATTTATCATCAATAATGATGCCCAAGAACTTCGCTTCAGAAACTCTCTGAATCTCAGATCCCTCAATTAAGAATGGAAAATCAATTGATTTATTTTTATTACTAAAGATCATATAACTAGTTTTATCCAAATTTAACGTTAATTTATTAATTTTAAATCACGAAGGATCTGGTACGATCACAGTCGTACCAGATTGCTGTGGCTCCAGCTCCTTAATTTAGTGAACAAAACTGGTTATTTTGATGGTAAAGGTTGCAGACCCCAGTTATGTGATGTTCTTAACATCTACACTCCAGTTAGAGCACTCTGATCTATACCAACCAGTTTCTCTTAGATGTTCCCAGATCCAAACTGGAGTCCAGAGGGGATCGGGTTTTTGTGGTTGCTGCTCCAAAACTATGGAACAGTTTACCTGATCACTGTTGAGACGTTTAAACCTTTGCTCAAGAAGACTCATCTTCCTTCCCTGGTGTTTGATCCAGACAGCCTGAGAACATGTTAGAGCTGTTTTTTCTTGTTGTGTGTTGTATTTTATTGTAAACTTTATTGTGTTTGCGCGGTGGCACAATATGTATTTTCTTGTTCTTTGTTTTCATTTTAATTTGACGTAACTGTAAAGCACTTTGGTCAGCTTTTGTTGTTTTTATGGGCTATAGAAACACATTAACATTGAACTTTGTCAAGTGGTTCATATTTTGTGAACTTAAACCAACACACAGACAAATGGATAAATAAATAAAAACGATTATCTCTCTTTCTCCTTCAGCTGTGGGTGATGATGGCAGTTGTAAATGGAAGCTGCATCATGCAGAAGCTCCCAGCTGGAAATGAAACGTGACAGTAAAAGTAAGCAGCTTTCCACTTCTAGCTGGTTTTTACAAGTCATTTTGGAGCATCCTCCCATATCTTTACGCACATGTTCATGCATTCATCTGATGCAAATTAGTGTAAAATTTTAAACTCTTGCAATGCCTTTCCAAAAGTTCAATGTGCCACTCATATATATTGGAACATTTAATCCAAGCGAAGGTCCTTAAGAGAGATAAACCATGTGCGTGTGTGTGTGAAGGTAGCATGTGCATCACCAGACTCCTGTGCAGAGCAGATGGCAGCACTTCTTCCGGCTAAATAAATACTTCATATGAGGAAATCTGTCACCGGGACGGGGAAGGGCATAGTTCCAGAGAGCCGTGGACAGGACGAACACTCCGCCTCACAGTGAGAGATCGCTCTGATCAAAATGAGCCGCTGAGCGATTAAACTCGAGACAAGCTTTAAATAATAGTTTCCACTCATTTCAGCTCCCACGGTTGGATTAATTTTATTAGAGGGAGAATAAAAAAAGTGAAAGTGGCACTTAAGGCAGGAGAGACGATTAAAATGGCAGCCAGTGCTCAGCACCAGTCAGAGCTGATTCATATTCAGAGAAATCTGCACACAACATGCACATGTGATAATAACCATCATGATGAAAGAGTGAAGAGACTTCTGGGTAAACAGCCTCTTCTGAAACTATTAGCAAGTTTAACATCACCGATGCAAAACAAGATTCGTTAATGTGTCTATTAGTACTTAGAAATCAAAAATACAAACATCAGAACTGAGTAAAACAGACAAAATGAAGACGTAAACCTGGATTGGTTGGATTTTGGCAGAGTGGTTGCCGCAGCACACATCACATGGACTACAGTTAATGTGCAGTATTTCTTTGAAAACACTGACGTCTTGGCATTTTTAGGCATAAATGAGGGAAAGTATTAAACTAAGAAGATCTAATTTGTAAACCAGAGAAACGGCAGGTTGTGTGAATATGCAGATTTAATGCTGAGTCCTAAACGACTTTACTGAAATGACTTGAAGAAGCTGAAACTGAGTTGCTCAAGTCAAAACTAGCACAAGTCCAATGAACAAAGTATCTAAACGTTAAAAGTGTAAAAGCACAGCTAAAAAAATTACAATTGCAAACTGTGTCTAAAAGCCACGATTAGTAAAACAGTAGCTAAAAGTTCAAAACAGCAAACAGTACAGTATCACATTTTATTTACTTATTTATTTTACGTTTTGTACTTTTGTTTTTGCGTCGCTGCTTTGAGAAGTACTTGGATGACACCAAGTTTCCCCCAGGGATTAATAAAGACATCCATCAGTCAATCCATCCATCATCCATCCCCCCATCCATCCTTTCATCTGTCCATCTATCCATCCATCTGTCCAGCCATCCTTCTATCCATCCATCCATCCATCCATTATCCACCCTTCCATTCATCCATTCATCTGTCTGTCCTTCCATCTGTCCGTCCATCCATCTGTCCATCTGTAGGTCCTTCCATTTGGCCATCCATCCATTCATCTGTCTGTCCTTCCATCTGTCCATCCATCCATCCATCCATCCATCTATCCATCTGTAGGTCCCTCCATTTGGCCATCCATCCATTCATCCGTCTGTCCTTCTATCCATCCATCCATCCATCCATCCATTATCCACCCATCCATCCATCCATTCATCTGTCTGTCCATCCATCATCCATCCCCCATCCATCCATCCATCCATCCATCCATCCATCTGTAGGTCCTTCCATTTGGCCATCCATCCATTCATCTGTCTGTCCATCCATCCATCCATCCATCCATCCATCTGTAGGTCCTTCCATTTGGCCATCCATCCATTCATCCATCTGTCCATCCATACTTCCATTTGTCCATCCATCCATCCATCCATTCATCCATCTGTCCGTCCTTCCATCTGTCCATCCATCCATCCATCCATCCATCCCATCCATCCATCCATCCATCTGTAGGTCCCTCCATTTGGCCATCCATCCATTCATCCGTCTGTCCTTCTATCCATCCATCCATCCATCCATTATCCACCCATCCATCCATCCATTCATCTGTCTGTCCATCCATCATCCATCCCCCCATCCATCCATCCATCCATCCATCCATCCATCCATCCATCTGTAGGTCCTTCCATTTGGCCATCCATCCATTCATCTGTCTGTCCTTCCATCCATCCATCCATCCATCTGTAGGTCCTTCCATTTGGCCATCTGTCCATTCATCTGTCTGTCCTTCCATCTGTCCATTCATCTGTCTGTCCTTCCATCTGTCCATTCATCTGTCTGTCCTTCCATCTGTCCATCCATCCATCCATCCATCCATCTGTAGGTCCTTCCATTTGGCCATCCATCCATTCATCCATCTGTCCATCCATACTTCCATTTGTTCATCCATCCATCCATCCATCTTCCATCTGTCCATCCATCCATCCATCCATCCATCCATCCATCCATCCATCCATCCATCCATCCATAGGTCCTTCCATTTGGCCATCCATCCATTCATCCATCTGTCCATCCATCATTCCATTTGTCCATCCATCCATCCATCCATCCATCCATCCTCCCACCCATCCGTCCGTCCGTCCGTCCATATCTATCTATCTATCTATCTATCTATCTATCTATCTATCTATCTATCTATCTATCTATCTATCTATCTATCTATCTATCTATCTATCTATCTATCTATCTATCTATCTATCTGTCCATCCATCCTTCTATTTATCCATCTGCTCATCTGTCCATCCATCCACACATCCACACATCTATTCATCCACTCGTCCATCCATTTGTCCTTCAAGTTGTCCATCTGCCCGTTCATACATCCATCTGTCTATCCATCAATCCATTCATCCATCTGTCCTTCCATCTGTCCATCCATCCATCCATCCATCCATCCATCCATCCATCCATCCATCCATCCATCCATCCATCCATCCTGTCAAGCTAAAATTAGAACATCAGTAGCTATAAAGTACTTTGTAGCAAAACTTTAGCTAAATGTAGCAGAACAGTAGCTAAAATATAGAAAATGATAACCAAAACCCAAAAATAGCATACAAAGACAAAAAACAGAGTACGTACAATGAAGCAGATTTTAAAAGAACTGTGTTTTTTATAGGAATCAGTCTCACTGTATTCCTATAGGGAAAATAGTGTATCTGCAATTAAAGTTAAACCTTTGAAAATAATAAAAGTAACAGAACACAAAAGTAACTGCACACTATTCCCATCCAAGCTGAGCATTTTCGTTCATGCACAGCACAATGTATACAGAAGTAGTTTAAATCTTATACAGTACACACACGCATATATACAGTATATAGTATATATAAGAGAGAGAGAGAGTCAGAGTCAGAGTCAGAGAGAATTTATTGTCATTTGCACCGCATGTAGTACATGTGTTGAAAACGAGATTATGTACACAGGGTCCCAGTTACATCCAACAACAAATGCAAGAGAAAAACAATAATAACATCTAGGATTAACTAAGAGAGACATCAGCTAGTAATACACTAAGCCCTAATGTAGTAGAAAAACATCATTATAAACAGCAGCACGAACATGAGTCATTATGAGCAGATGGTCACAGATGAACACAGCAACAAGAAACAGATCAGCATCAGCATGATGTGATATTTTGCAGTGTTTATTCTTATTATTTATTTATTCATGAGTCTGACAGCCTCAGGGTAGAAGCTGTTCCTCAGTCTAGTGGTTCTACATTTGATGCTCCTCAACCTCCGTCCTGAGGGGAGTGGTGCAAAGAGTGAGTGTGCTGGGTGAGTGAGGTCTTTCATGATGCAGGTGGCTCTTTTTCTGCATCTGGAGGTGTAAATGTCTGTGATGGTGGGGAGACTGACTCCCACAGACTTCTGTGCAGCCTTCACCACTCTCTGTAGAGCTTTCCTCTCTTCAACTGTGCAGCCTCCATGCCACACGTTGATGCTGGAGCACAGGATGCTCTCCACTGCACACCTGTAGAAGGAGGTGAGGACTGAGCTTCTCAGACCAGCTCGTCTCAGCCGTCTGAGGAAGTAGAGTCTTTGATGTCCTTTCTTGATCAGGCTGGTGGTGTTATTGCTCCAGCTGAGGTTATCATTCAAGTGTACACCCAGGTACTTGTAGCTGGAGACCACCTCCACCGCAGATCCACCTATATACAGTGGGGTGTGGGTGTGTTTGTTCCTTCTGAAGTCCACAATCATCTCCTTCGTCTTCTTCACATTCATGTGAAGGTTGTTCTCTTTGCACCAGCTCTCCAGATGTTCCACCTCCTGTCTGTAGCTGGATTCATCATTATCTGTGATGCATCCCACCACAGCTGTATCATCTGCAAACTTAACAATATGACAGCCTGGATGTGTGGCTGTACAATCATATGTGAGCAGAGTGAACAGAAGAGGGCTCAGCACACATCCTTGAGGAGAGCCAGTGCTGAGGGTGATGGTGGAGGAGGAGAAGTTGTGGATCTTCACGGACTGTGGTCTGTTTGTTAAGAAGTCTAGTACCCAGTTACAGATGGAGGGGCTTAGTCCAAGTGTGGATAGTTTGTCTATCAGAGTTTGGGGGATCATGGTGTTGAAAGCAGATGTGAAGTCCACAAAGAGCAGACGCACGTATGAGTCCTTCTGATCCAGGTGGGTGAGAGCAGTGTGGACCACAGAGGAGATGGCGTCCTCTGTTGATCGGTTCTCGCGGTATGCATATTGATGAGGGTCCTCGCTGATGTTGACGGTTGTCTTGATGTGGGACATGACCAGTTTCTCAAAACATTTAGCGACTATCGGGGTGAGAGCCACCGGTCTATAGTCATTCAGACCAGTCACTGTGGAGCTTTTTGGGACTGGGATGATGGTGGCAGTCTTCAGGCAGGTGGGAACTGACTCCAGTGAAAGTGAGGTGGTGAAGACGTCAGCCAGCACCTCACAGAGCTGGTCCGCACATTCCTTCAGAACTTTCCCTGGGATGTTGTCTGGACCCGTAGCTTTATGAGGGTTGATCCTTCTGAGACTACCTCTCACTTCTGCTGCGGTCACTTTGAGGTGCTCCTCGTCTGGTGATGAGGTGAGTCTGGTGCTAGCTGGTCTGTTTGGATCTTCAAAACGTGCATAAAACTTATTGAGGGCATCAGGCAGGGATGGGTCCCTGGGGCATTGTTTGCTTTTGCCCTTGTAGTCTGTTAAGCATTTGATGCCCTGCCACATGCTCCGTGGATCATGTGAGATGAACTGACCCTCGATCCTCTGTGCATACGCGGCTTTGGCCTTCTTTATGCCATCATCCAGTTCTCTCCTGCACTTTCTCAACTCCTCAGTATCTCTAGACTTGAATGCAGTGTCCCTGGCTGCCAGCAGGGTGCGGACATCCTTATTTAGCCAGGGTTTTTGATTGGGGTAAAATTTAACATACTTTCTTATGGATACATTTTCAGCACATGTACTGATGTAACCCAGGACTGAGGAAGCATAAAGTTCCAGGTCAACTGAACTTCCATTCGTAGCTGCCTCTTTGAAGACAGACCAGTTTGTGTTTTCAAAGCAGTCTCTTAGCATGGGGGAACTATCTTGGCGCCACAATGTGATCTCTCTTTGTTCCGGCTTGGAACGTCTGAGTGGGGGTAGCTGTCTAGGGACCAATAACAGGGAGCGATGGTCGGAAGCCCCGAGCGGTGGGCGTGGCTTCGCCGTGTACGCCCCCTTCACATTCGTGAAGACTTGGTCTAGCGTCTTATTTCCTCGTGTNTACAGCAAACCCCCGACCTACGACTCCACCGACCTGCGAACCACGGGACCTACGAACGAGCCAAAGTTGAAGAATGCCATCGACGTACGGCAGAAAATACGTGACCTACGAACGAACCAAGTCAAAATATGTAATCGAGCTACGGCAGACTGGATGCACGACCTACGAACGAGCCCCATTACAAGTATATAATCGAGCTACGGCGTAACTGCGTCACATACGGCAATCGGCGAGGTGGGGGAGGGGATTGCCTTTGGCTGTTGCTTGTTGGGCATGGGCGTGACACTGCGCATGACAGTGGAAAATTACCGCCAGCGAGAGGGGGGGGCTGGGCTTCTGGCGGATGTACACACAGCCGCAGTGCACCTGGCGGCGGAGGGATCCGTACAGGTAAAGCGGTAACTATTTAAAGGGCTGCGTCCATTTTGTCCCTCGTGGGTTAGTTACGGCGATTGATGAGAATGTAGGAGGCAGTGAAGAGACGACACAGGAGACGGGATGTAGATCTTCACTTTTAATCAACTCCTACTAAACTGGCGGGAAACCACCCAACACCGCCTTATATACCAACCCTCTCACCATACAACATCGAGGGGAATTCAGACAATAAACGCTGAAACACATTACCCGAAGCTAAAAAGTTAGCATGCATTAAAGGCCCAGCTCCTCGCGTCTCACAAGGCAGTGACGAAAAAGACACAGCGTCGATCAAACGTCTGTTAGCTAAATCAACCAGGAGCCCGTGAGCACAAAGAAAATCAGCCCCTAAAATAGGGACTGAGCTAGCAGCTACCACAAAGTTCCACTGGAAGTCCCGTTCATGGAAACGAACAGTCACCAACCTTTCGCCAAACGTCTTGATGGGATAGCCGTTAGCCGGGTTAGCTGCGGCCCGCAGCCTTCTGCTAACCTGTCGGAGCCAGTCGGGGGAACGAGGCTCTTCTGCGAGCCGGAGTCCACCAGGAACCGCCTCCCCGACCTCGAGTCTTCGATGAAAAGCAGCCTTTCCTTGTCGCCAACGGCCGCGACTGCTAGCGGCTGCTGGCGTTCTCGTTTCCCTGCGGCTTGAAACTGCACGGTGGGACGCACCGTCGTGCTTTGGCGCCAAAACGCTGGTGGTAGAAACAAAAGGTGGCTCCTGTCCGCCTGCGGGTAGCGACGCCTGCTACGACCGATGGCTCGTCCGGCGCTGAGGGCGATGCTCGAAGCTGAGGTGCTGCTGGAGATCCGGGGACCGCCGCCTGGACCGCGAAAGTCCTCGCAGCCAGCAGGATGCGGTCGGCTTCGCGGGCCAGCGAGCGGTAATCCTTCTGCTGCAGAAACGAGGAGTTGGCCAGGGCGGTGCGCACTGGAGCCGGCGGAGGAAGAGGTGGAGAAAGAGAAACTCAGTCTGCTGATCCCCTCAAAGACAACATGCCTTCCATGAGCTCAAGAGCTGTGCCATCGCCCAAATCGGAGAGGGAAAACAGTTTCTCGGCGCGCTCCGCGTCTGAGAGTGTGTAACGCTGCAGAAGGAGCTGCTTGAGGGCGTCGTATTTTCCTTGTGCAGGAGGGTCTTCGAGCAGGCTCATTACCCGCTGGGTGGACAATGGGTCCAGTGAAGCGACCACATGGTGGTATTTGGTGTCGTCTGCAGAGATCCCGCGAAGAGCGAACTGTGATTCGATGTGGGCGAACCACGACTGAGGTGCGTGCAGCCAGAAGTCCGGGATTTTAACGGCCACCGCAAAAGCGAGCGGGGCCGCCGGTGGAGGTTCCACAACCGCGGACAGCTGAAGAGAGCTGGCTTGACCTTCAGATGTCGTCATTTCAATTCACAAGGGTCACCAGTGTAGGAGGCGGTGAAGAGACGACACAGGAGACGGGATGTAGATCTTCACTTTTAATCAACTCCTACTAAACTGGCGGGAAACCACCCAACACCGCCTTATATACCAACCCTCTCACCATACAACATCCGGTCCTCTGGACCTTTCACAATAAAAGCATCCTGTAACACATTCGGTCCACTGGGTGTGAGTAGAGCCCCCTAGTGGTCCACCACAGAAGAGACATACGAACGAGAACGAAGAAGAACAACGACAACGAGAGAAAAAAACAACAAACAACGTACGAACAGGTACTGTAATAAATTTTAATTTACAGTAGCAGTTTTAGACTAAAGCGAACGTTAGCACGTTAGCATTCATTTTAATTTTTGCTCCTTAGGAATTAGCACGTTAGCTAATTTTCGACGCTAATTTTCGACGGGTCATCGAACGGGCAGGTACGGTCCAGTACTAAATGTACTCAAAGAAATATTTTTAGACGAAAGCAAACGTTTGCATTGATTTGTGAACGTTAGCATTAATTTTAATTTTTGCTCCTTAGGAGTTAGCACGTTAGCTCGTACGCTAATTGTTGAAGAATGGCTCCGAAGAGACCTGGAAAGTCCGCGGACGCGGCAGAGGGGAAAAAACCTCGCAGAACGATCACGCTGGAGACGAAGGCAAAAATAATAAAAATGTCTGATGAGGGCATGACACCCTCAAAAATTGGAGAGAGGCTATCGTTACCGAGGTCGACTGTGGGGACGATAGTGGCG
>JBBPBX010082960.1:0-15624 GCA_038048925.1 Garcialebias charrua | reverse complement strand
CAAGACAAGCAAACCTCAGCTTTTATTTATATTTTACCAACTTTTTTTTTTAGATTTAAGGTTGCATTTCCAGTTGCACGGTACGTCTCCTTCAGGCATCTTGTACTGGTGTCCGTTATGCGGACACCACAGATCACCTGGCTCTGTACTTCCACACGCCTGACTTCCACCTTTCACAGCACTTACAATATGGAGTAATCTTTATCATCACTTGTCCAGTGTGTTTCTTCTACCCTTTATTTATTTATATTTCTTTCTGTGTCGTACAGATGTCTGAGTCAGTAACCCTACAACACTGGTTCCAGTTCTGTTCCTGTCCTAAAAATCCTACAGAAGCATTCTGAAACCTTGTAGAAAGCCCGTCAAGAAGACCTGTTCTACATGCTTAAAGAGATGGGTCATGTGACGGGCAGGTTGAGTGAACATCAGAAATAAAACAATTTTTTTAAGGATTCTGTTCAATGTAATGTCTTATTCCACGTCACAAAATATGTGTGTGTGCATATTTGTCCTAGTCTTACCTATTTTTGTTGCACTGTAGATGTTCTCTACTGGGAACACAGAGCCGAGACTGTAGAGGAGAACTTTAGCCAGCGCTGGTATGAGCTGCGTCGTGGTCACCAACACGTTTACACAGTTACTCCTTCAGGAAAGACACGTAGAACAGAACAGCTGTCAGTATTTTATGTACAGTGTGCTTCAATGGTGCTAATGGAGCAGGTCCAACGGTCACAGGAGAGCGGGTGCAGTGTGTGTGAACGAAGGAGTGGACTGGGAATAGAGCGACACCTGGAGCTGATGATGGAGAGAGACTTGAGTGCATGGGTGAGCCAGGAATCTGTCAGAGCTTCCACCTCGGCTCTGAGCTGCAGCCAGGCGTCTCTTTTAGCCGGACCCAGCAGACCTGCAACATGGAAACGGTTTCAAGGTGTCAAAACAATCTGGACGAACCGATACGGGCTTTAATTCAAAGGTCACATCTTGGCTTTCATGTTTGAATAATCTACACACCTCTTTAAGATTTACTCATGAAGTAACTGCTTTTATTGTTACATCTGTAGCTCAGTTGACTAAAACTTACTTCCACGTTACAGTAGTCCTTACTTTAATGGAAAAACAAAACGACTCATTCATCATCTCCCTCCTACCAGACTCCATTTGCATCAGCTTACCCCCAACATTGTTTTTGTAAGTGCTATATAACTCCTTGACCCGTCGGTAGCGGAAGGCCAGCTTCCTCATCCAGTCGACCCCGCCGCGGACCCCCGTAGCCAGGCACAGATTAGCGCTGGTTGCAGCTGCATGGAAGCCATCAGTTGCAAAACTGTAAGTACTGTCAATAATAATAATGTTTTATTTGTAAAGTCTGAGCTGGAGGAACAGAAAAGTTGACATCAATGGTTATTACAAGAATCAACAGCTGCAGAAACTTTTAACGCTTCGATACTCACCTCAAGTCCTGGCCGTTGTCGTCTGACGAGACGTCATCGATGTGGACCTGATCACATTCCTGCAGTCACAAAAAGGGCATCGTTTACATGAATGCACGCCACCTTGATCTGACATGTTATGCTGAGAAATGATGGCACTGAAGTCGTTCCAGTCAAACCTCATCAAAGACGTTATGAAACATCTCATTTGTGAGATCTCCCCAGATGTTAACACTCATTTCAGAATGGCTCTTAGCTGCTAACAGACCAGATGTTAGAGCGACAGCCATTTTTGTGTTGTCACTTAGCTGTGGTGGCCATCTTGATGTGGGTCAACTCCAAATCTTAATGAATTTTAGATGTACAGCCAATGATTATGTTCTGGAAGTTTCATTAAAATCTGTTCAGTTTTTGTATTGCTAACAGACACATTTAACTTTAAATTTATAATTTTTTTTAAATTCAGTTACTAGCAAAGTATCCATTTAAATGTCTTTAACAACAAAAATAAACAACACAAAGGGAGTGAAAGTGTTTTTTGTTACAATCAATTCAGAAATTGCTAGATCTAGATCAGAGCTGCGTGATTTTCTATAAACCTTCCATTTCTTCCAGTGTAAAGTAAATCGGTCCTTTTCGTCATTTACTTCTGCCGTTATTCTCTCCATCCTCTATTGTGATGTTCATCCATATGTTCAATGTTGGGCTCTCCAGTGAAATAGACAATATTTTGAGGGCTTTTTTTTTTTTACATGTCACTAATTCAGGCGCGAGTCCAAAAATACAAAACTTTACTTTCTAGAGGCAGTTGACTTCCCATAATATCTTGCATTGCTTTATGTATCTCCTTCCAATAAGTTGTAATTACTTGACAGTCCCAAAAATATGGTAATAATTGGTACTTTTATTTCCAGTTTCTCTGAATTACCTTTACAGTATAGTAGGATTAAGGTGTAATAAAGTATCTTATCAAACTTTTCCACCCAAACGTCCTCCATCTCAACGAGCTGCTACATTTCCACTGATACTCCCAGATTGTTCTCCACTCTTCCTCTGTTATATCAGAGTCAGAGTCAGAGTCAGAGAGTCTTTATTGTCATTTGCACCGCATGTGGTACATGAGATGAAAACGAGATTATGTACACGAGGTCCCAGTTACATCCAACAACAAATGAAAGAGAAAAACAGTAATAACATCGAGAACTAACTAAGAAAAACATCAACTAGTAATACACTAAGCCTAATATAGTGGGAATAAACAGCAGCACGAACATGAGTTTGTATGAGCAGATGGTCACAGATGGTCACAGATGAACACAGCAACAAGAAAACATATCAGCATCACCATGATGTGATATTTTGCAGTGTTTATTTTAATTTTATTTTTATTTATTCATGAGTCTAACAGCCTCAGGGTAGAAGCTGTTCCTCAGTCTAGTGGTTCTACACTTGATGCTCCTCAACCTCCGTCCTGAGGGGAGTGGGGCAAAGAGTGAGTGTGCTGGATGAGTGAGGTCTTTCATGATACAGGTGGCTCTTTTCCTGCATCTAGAGGTGTAAATGTCTGTGATGGTGGGGAGACTGACTCCAACAGACTTCTGTGCAGCCTTCACCACTCTCTGCATATCTATTTCTCCCTCCATTTCCCACTGTTTTGATGTATAAAGTTGAAACATGCTTTCATGTTTATAAGTCCTTTATAAAGACCTGAGATAATACCTGTCTGAGTCATATGCCTCTTTAAACTGGTCCAACAGCTGTTTGCTCACTTCTGATATTCGTTTTGTCACTGACAAAATCTCCTAACTGTAGATAACGATAAAAATAATATAGAAATTTTGACTTTAACAGATAAAATGCAATGTTTCATAAACAGATGTTGCACGATCAGTGCTCAGACTATGTTTTGGGAATGACTCGGCTATTATGGCCATGTTTAGCTCAGTATCTGTGAAATTCAAGTTACAGCCATTTTTGTGCTTGCATAGCTAATTAGCTGTAGCAGCCATATTGAATTGAATAAACTCAACAAAGGTAAGCAGCTCTAAATGTACCTTCAGTAAATGTTTCCTGAGAGCTTCATTAGAATGTATCAACTGGTTCATGAGATATTTTGCTAACACTACAGACAAACGCAGGGGCAAAGATAAAACTGCCACTAAAACTCAGTTGTCATTTTTGTGCCACTAGAGGGCGGTAATCGACAACTAAACTTGTATAGATGCTTTTGTTTCTCTTACCTCCAGGTCGTTGAAAAATAAGTGCGTGTCGGCCAAGTTGAAGATCATCTCCTCCATCCTCAGGCCAAGCGTCACCGCCATGGGAGGGTCCTAACAACAGGAAGGTCAGAATCATTTGAACAGTTTCCAGTTATGAAACCTGCCTCTCAAACCTACACATCGACATTCCTAACTCTACCCCTCCGCTAGAATGGTACAGTCCAGTCCTGGCAGCAGACACTGACAAACACTTGCGCCGTCCCATCTGCATTCCTGATGTTTGCAGGGGGCCAGATGAAGAGTGTGTCTCCTGGTTTGTGTGTGTGTGTTGTGTGTATTTGGTGTGTGAAAGGTTGTGTGTGTGTGTGTTCTGGGAGAATGCGGCCTGCCCTGCCAGCCTGAGGCTCAGCTGTAAAAACCATCAGCTGCGATAGGTCAGCGGGGGTCGACAGCTTGCCGCACCATTCGCTGACACGTCAGACGACTAGAATAGAAACAAACTATCAGGAAGGCGAGGGAGGCGTGTGCACAAAGTGAAGGAGAGAATCAGCCTCCCTGAGTGGGAGAGGGAAGAAAATGAACAACAACAACAAAAAGACGCGTCAGGCTTTTGAAAGACGCAGCTTCGTGTGATTTCCTCCTTCCAGGGTTGAATTCACTTCTCTGTTCGTTGTGTCAATGTTTATGAAGCATTCACTCTGTGATCCATTTTTCTTCTGTATGGTTTTCAGCATCTTTATTGTTCCACAATTTTTGTGCCATTTTCAACAAATCAAAACAATCAAAATGTTTAGCTCTTTCAGGAGAAGGATTTTGGTGCAACTTCAGCTTTTTGAAATATTTAGCCTTTTGCCACCTTTTTTAAATTTAATTTAATTTAACATCTTTCATATCTTTAGAGCCGTTACAACCTTTCACATTTTGTTCTGCTTCAGCTTCTTTAAGCTTCCTTGATCAAATTTAAACTTTTTTCAGCTACTTTCAGCCAATTTTAGCTGTTTTGTGATCCTTTCAGATCCTTTCTGCCAACAACATTTTCAGGCTTCTTCTAACTTGTGCTAATTTCAGCTTGTTATGCTCCTTTCAGATTATTTTCACAAGTTTCAGCTTTTTCTGCCATTTCAGCTACTATTTAGCTGTTTTTATGCTAATTTTAACTTTTTCAGCTAGTTCCAATTTTTTTACGCTCATTTAAACTTTTTTCAGCCCAATTCAGCAAAAATGTGCTCTCTCCACTTCCTTCAGGTAATTTAAGCCTCTTTCTGCCTTTTTAGCTACTTTTCAGCAGTTTTTGTTGTTGCAAATTTCAGCTCTTTTCAGATAATTTCCAGTATGCTAATTTCTGCTTCTTTCAGCCTAAATGGTCAGACGTGTGGTGTGCTCTTTCTGCTTTCTTATGCTAATTTAAGCCCGTTCTACTTTTTCAGTTAGCTTTACCATTTTTAGCCAATTTCAGTTTTCAGATAAATTCAAGTTTTTCAAGTACATTTCTGCTACATTCAGCCTAATTATTTCTGCTCATTTCACCTCGTTACTACGCTCCTTTCAGCTACTACAGTATTTAGCTCTTCTGAAGCTAATTTGAGCCTTTTCAGCTAATTCCACATTTTTGAGCGCATTCCAGCCCTTTCCATTTCCTTCTGCTTGTTTAACCTTCTTTTTGCCTTTTTCAGCTACTTTTTGCTTATTTCAAGCTTTTTTAAAGCAATTTTTTTGTGCTCATTTCTGCTAATTTATACCAAATTCAGCAAACATGTTCTTTCTGCTTACTTCTGATAACTTAGGCTTGTTCTTCCCATTCAGCTACATTTCAGCAAGGTTTTTTAAGCTAATTTCAGCAGTTTTCAGCAAGTTCTTCTAGAACGCTGCATTTTCCAGGAAATGCAATTTCTCTCTAGTTTCCTTTAGAATTGATCACTGTGACCTTCTCTGTTCTCAGAGGTTCTGAAGAATCTAAACTACACAATAAACAAGAGGAATAAAAACATCTGCTGGTTAAGATTCTCAGTCGTCCAGGACATGATAAAATCAAAAAAGGCGTTCAATACAGAACAACTGGACTTTATTTGTAGCAACAAGACGTTTCGCTTCTCATCTGAGGAGCTTTATCAATTCAGTGAGGAGACAGTGAGAGGGAGAAGTTATAACAGGATAAGCCATTGACACGCACCAACATATGTAAATTGGAAACTAACACCCCCACATACAGGTGGTCCCCGACTTACGAGCGCCCTGACCTACGAGCGTTCGACTTTACGAGATTATCATAATTAATAAAAATATGAAATTTTTTTTTTTTTTTGTTTAAATGTTCTTAATTTCATGTGTACAGCACTTTGTTGCAGCTGTGAATGTTTTAAATGGCTTTATAAATACGTAAAGTATCATTATTATCATTTTTTTTAAATAATTTCGTGCTTTTTTGAACAACTTCCTGCGGGAACCAGGAACCGGAAATACCGCCTCCGCCATTTTACATTCATTAGTTCCAGTCTCGGCACTCGGCAGTCGGCTTTTGGAGGACTGTTTCTCCCATAAGAGCATGCCTCATACGGATAAATTAACTGGAAACACTCCCTGAACTCTGTGAATGTCTCAGGACTGGAGCAGCAGCCGCGATCGCTCCGCCGAGCGCTCCCACAGCGCCGCGCGAGACCAGCAGCTCATGGTATGAGCTAAGGCTAACATGCTAAACCGGACCCCACCAGAGCTGTTGCTTCGACAGCCGGCTTTGTGCGATCAGAGGTCCCTGGAGCTCGCCTCGATGTCGGACTGGAAGCCGAAGACATCGGGGGACAACGAGCTAACTTGGAATAACAAAGCCGACAGCATTTTTGGAGATGCAGATAAACCGGACTGCCCGGAGCTGCGGATTCGGGGGAGCTAATGCTAACAGATGCATCTGAAGGCGGCGCAAGCAGACGGCTTTCGGTAAGTTATTAAAACTTTTTCTGTATGAAGTTAGGATACTAACAGCATTGGCGTAGGCAGGGGGGGTTCGGGGGGTTTGAACGAACCGCCCACTTTTAAAGGAGAAGTTGACAATGCTAAACTAATGTGTCTGGATAGCTCAATGGATAAAGCATCTGCCTTCAGTCCCAAAGCTTGTGGGATCAAGTCCCGCATGGTACAATGTTTTTTTTATTTATTTAATTCATTCCAAATTAAAAAAGCACAAGAAAACTATTTACAAAACAGCAAGGAATAAAACAATGCATTAAATGAAAGGAATCAGACGAAGAAAATAATCTTATCTGCCCCTTCTCAAACTATTTTTTTTTTCAAACACTCGATTCAAACAACTAATTTTACATTTGTCTTTTATTGGATAAAAAAGTAGTTAATATGCCTGTGAAGAAAGAAGAATGTGTTAACCACAGGCTGTGGTTAACACATTCTTCTTTTTTTATCCAATAAAAGAGTGTTTGAAAAAAAAATAGTTTGAGAAGGGGCAGATAAGATTATTTTCTTCGTCTGATTCCTTTCATTTAATGCATTGTTTTATTTCTTGCCGTTTTGTAAATAGTTTTCTTGTGCTTTTTTAATCTGGAATGAATAAAAAAAAAAAAAACGTTGTACCATGCGGGACTTGAACTCATGAGCTTTGGGACTGAAGGCAAACGCTTTATCCATTGAGCTATCCAGACACATTAGTTTAGCATTGTCAACTTCTCCTTTAAAATGAACCGCCCCCCAGAGAATTCTGGCTACGCCCATGCTAACAGTCCTTTCTGTCTGGACTAGACAGTTGCACTGCACTTTGACTGCATAGAGCGCGCGGAGGGGGGGGCGAGAGATGTGTGAAAACAAATGGCGGAGAAAAGCACTGTTGTACAGAAAAAACTGTACAGGTATGTGTTTATAGATGAATGTGTGGTGTAATGTGCTAGCTAACTGCTTGTAAATAAAGTGTTGTGCATGTTTAAGGATCAGTATGTACGCTTGTTCAGTCTCATGTTGATAAAGGGTGTGCGCCGCAGCGCTAGTGTCTTTTTTCTATTTGCGAGCAAAGTTCCGATTTTACGAGATAGCCACTGCGGGCCGTTCCGAGGTACGAATTTTCGGTTTACGAGCAACTCATAAGTACGGAACTCGCTCGTAAGTCGGGGACCACCTGTACTTGGGATAACACGTGCCTGTGACCCATTCAAAGTTCAGTGTGTGAAAACAGAGCTTACAGAAAACACACACACACCCTACTGTATGTAAATTGACAAGTCACACTTCATACATTAATAGCAGGGACCTGTCAAAGTCTTTGTTAGTCTAGTTCACAAACGAGGCTCCTCTGTTCTCATCAGGTGTGAGACGCCTGGGACCCAAATCCAGGGCTGCACTATAAGTTTTAGAAAGTTGAAATCTTAGACCTCCTCCTCTGTTTAACGATGGTTTCTCTCTTTTTACATAAATCGCCTCCTTCACACCCCATCTCAAACCACATGTGCTCTCGGTCCAAAATATGTACATTCTGGTCCTCAAAAAATAAAAACATCATTCCTCTAACGCGTCCATACTGCGAGTCTGATCAGAACGTGGTTGATTTTACATTTTCGTTTTCAGCAGAAATGCTTTAATGCAGGGGATCAAAAGAGCCATTTCTGCCCCTTCGTTCACTAAATTAAACACATTCAGAGCCGCAAAACTTGATACAATTGTCATTATCAACTGGTGACCCATGGGCCACTTTAAGTTTGTTAAAGTGGACTTTTCTGGCCAGCAGGCATGAAATTATAAAATTAAAAGCATCCAATGATTATTAACATTTGATATTTTTACATTTTGAGACAAAATAATAGACTGGATTCCATCCATCTATCCTTCAGTCCATCCATCCATCTATCCTTCAGTCCATCCATCCATCCATCCATCATCTTTACTTGCTTCTTCCTTTTCGGATTGCAGGGGGTCACTGGTGCCCATATCGAGGTCACAATTCCATAAGACTGGATTCTTGTAAAGAATATATATTTAAATATATATTATTTTTGCCTTTAAAAAAAACAATGAACGGTGCAGGCAAATGTTTTTTTTTATTTTTTATTGTGGAGAAATTGAGTATTCAACTCTGTATTCTATTTTGAAAAAATGAAGCATTAAGTTAAAGGGAGTATAATTTACTCTGTGTATTATTACTAGTACATATGTGCAAAGGAATCACAGGAAAACTGCTAAAACTAGTATTTTTTGTTTTGTTTTGGGTAGGGGTATAACATCCTATAAAATTCAGTTTTATGTTAGTTTTGGTCAAAGCTTGAAAGAGCCGAATGTGGCTCCAGAGCCGCAGGTTGCAGGCCCCTGCTCTAAAGCTTTGTGCTTCCTGTGGTGATGTGGAAACACAAACAGAAGCAGCAGCTGGCACTGATCTCACATCAGCAGAAACTAAAAATGTGAAAACATTTAAACGTTCATTTGAAGGCTGAACTCTACGAGTTTATTAATGTTTGTAGAATTACTCAAAGTGAACTTACTGCACGAACTTTTGGGACTGTTTTCGTGCCTGCGTGGACACAACTGCTATCACCCGCCAGGCAAAGACGGACTTTGTTTTTTTTTTATACCAACTCGATTCAAAATGGCTGCCACAGTCAACTGAGCTTAATTCTCATTGTGTTAGTTTTACAGACACTGGGCTAAAATTTGGCGAGGTAGTAGCTGAGACTGATCTCCAACGTATATTCCAAGTGCCAACAGATCATTTAAGGCCATTACCTATTTGGAGTCAACACTGTCTGTTAGTAAAATATACTGTAATAATCTTGAGACGTATGTCTACAGCTGATTAAAGTTTGGAGTCTATCGAAATCAAGGTGGCTACCACGGCTAATCAATATTACTCACCACAAAAATGGCTCTAACTCAATCAGTTCTACAGATATTGAGCTAAATTTAAGTGTGGTAGTAGCTGAGAGTGATTTACAGAAGATGTTTCAAGAGCTACTCACTACGTCTAATTGTTTGTAGAAAACATTAGAATTAACCATTGGAGTCAGCCCTTTTTGTCTGTTAGCAAAATATATCATGAACCACAAGGCAGATTTTAATGAAACTTTCAGATAACAGTGACTGAATGCTCAGGGTCAATTGCACATAAAATGTCTGCCACACTATAATCAACAGTACTCTGTACAATCATGGGTATAACTCAGTCAATTCTAAAGAGAAGAGATACAATTTCATGTGGTAGTAGCAGAGAGTTGTCCACAACAGATACCCTGAGTTTGAAGTGTTGCATTATCATGTGGGATTGCTCATACTGTTATATTTGAAGTTTTGTCTAAACTCTGTCATTTGTTCAAGATGTTCTTTAGCATGACAGTGTGCAGTCTTTCAGAGAACAATAGATTATTTTAATTAGATTAGGATTAGACACATAAAAAGTTCTGAGTTTACTCGTACAAACCTCACCAACCACTGAGTTGCTCTCAGAGTACGTGTTGGTGAGGATTCTCGGCGACTGTCAGGCTGACTTCAAGCATAAATCACATGCACATTGAGAGTTTCATTAAAATTCATCCAGTGGTTCTTGAAATATTTTGCCAACAGACTGACATAAAACAAACACAAACAACTGCATAATGCTCCATCATTAACAGGGCGAGTGATAATTTGTTTTTAAGCAATCCAGGTGACAAATTGTACAAAATATTAGAATGTAGGGTAAATAAGCCCTTCCCATCAAACCAAAAAAAGCAGAGAATTATTAGCAGAATCACGAGGCCCACTCTGTGCCCGTCTAAATATTCTCATTAGACCTGTTGTGATAAACAATAAATCAGTTAATCGCATGATAAATGAAAATGATCAACCTCATTTTCATTTATCGGCTTTATCGTTTCTTCTCGTTTCTCTCGTTCTACTGAAGACACTGGATGACAAAAGGCTCAACTCCGGTGTTCTTCACTGACCACTCCCTTTCCCTTTTCTTTTTAAAATCTATGTTAACCATCCAAACTAGCGTTTTTGGATCATTAAAAGCAGCTAAACTGAGAAGCTAAGCTACGAGCTAAGCTAACAGGCCAACCTCGGGGAAAAAACCTGTTGTCAAAGCTCCAAAATTCACAGTATAAAAAGTATAAAAAGTTGTTTTTCTCTGCAAAAAGAAGCTGAGAACTTGTTTACTGATCTTTTTATTAAAAGCTTTGGGTGAAAAATGCTATGCTAAAGAGTTCAAACCACACCGAGCGGCTGCCATTTTGAGAACCGAAGAGAGACAGCACATGTCACGTCAAGGGGCCTCCCTCCAATTTTTCTTAAAGAGACACGCTGCTCGCTCCCTCACTATCCATCCTTCGGCTCAAACAGTCTTAGACTGCCACCTGGTGGTTGAAAAAGGTACTACATTCAAAACAAATTAAACATTTCTCCTTAAATTTGACATTAGTAATTATTGACAAATTTCAAACAATATTATCGTTTATCACAATAATTTCTGAGACAATTAATCGCCCAGCAAAATTTGTTATCGCGACAGGCCTAATTCTCATTTTGCTCAGCGGTACAAAACACGTCCTCATTTCCCAGGGTTCAAAGAGACAAAAACATTTTCCGTACTGGAATGCAACTCAAGCCAAAATGCAGATTGTGAAAACATTTTCACTAATTGTTTCTCGACAGTAAACACAAAGCAAACCAAGCTGACTCACCCACTGAGGCCGTGTGTGTTTCTACCGCGCACACACACACACATACAGAGAAGAGTTTACAGCTTACCGGGGCTTTTCCTCTATCCAATAAATCCAAACTGCCAAACGTTAAAACCCACAAGTGTGGAGCAAAAAGGGAAGCCCACTGGTGCCCACAGCCCCCCGTTTGTTAAAGAAGTTCTGTGAAAGGCTGTGTGTGTGCAAGCTGTGCCAGCTTTTGTTCTTCTGCCAAACAGAACCAGAACATCAGAATGGATCAGGGATGAAAAAGCCTCCTCAGGCCACAGGAAATGACATCACCCAGTAAAAACCTGCGGCCACATAGGATGATCCCAGATCAGAGCCAAGATCTATTAAAACTAAAGGGAAGTCTAAACAGAGTACCTGCTCTCAGAGAAAGTCAGACCACCTAATAAGTTCAGAGAGAACGGCAATAAACACCCCTCCGAGGAGGAAATTAGCACATTCAGGTGATGATTAAACTAATGAAAGCACTGACAGGTACTAATAGCTACGTTTAAAAACTCGTTTTATAGACTGCAATCATAAATGGAGCAGAACGTTCCTGGAGCGGCTCGTGTAACGTGAGGATCCACTGAGAGAAATGAAGCTTGTGCACAGCAAGCAGCCATTGTTTGTTGTAGATTTCAAGAGTGAAGGCTCATGAAGGCAGCTCATTGACGACGACGGTACTGAACGTTCAGGCAAGGACAAGATTCTGCTCGCAACAAACGTTTGGGTACATTTTGGCTAAACTTTGCCGTACCCCAGCTAAACTGACATCACTAAACTGAAATCAACATTTCTTCCTTTTAATATTGACTCCCCCCCAAAAAAACAGCAAATAAAGATTAGATGGACTTTTTTAGGCTAAAAGTTTCTGATTTTTCAGTCACTTTTCTGTCCTAAGCGCTTTTTTTTTGTTGAAGTTGTGAGGAAATGTTTGAACAATTGTCTGGGGTTTTATTTTGTACATTGTCCAAATTTTAATAAAACTAAAATAAATAATGACATACTGCTCAAACAAACGAAAAGTAGGGAATGAAACATTTAAAAATTTTCCAATATAATTTATGACCTTAATGAAGACCTTAAAATCTAGAAACTCAAATGTGTTTTCATGCTCCTATTGTCATTTTTCTGTACTTATGAAGCCCTGGAATATATTTAAAAAATACAAATAAAGGCTATAGGAACTGGTTTCGTGTCTAGAGTTCTGAAAGGTTAAAGGTGCTCATTGTAATAGCATGAACACCAGTCAAACAAACTAAATCAAAGCAACAGTCGCATACCTAAATTTCAGGATTGCATATCAGCAGATCTGTAAAACTTCTGGAGTAAATTATTTCAAACAGCATCATCCGACGTACAAACCGGAAAAACTGAATGCAATGATGTGGAGATGGCAAATGTCAATATTTTATTCGTAATAGAACATAGATGACAGATCAAAAGTTTAATCTGAGTAAATGTAACATTTTAAAGGAAAAATATGTTGATTCAAAATTTCACAGTGTCAACAAATCCCCAAAAAAGTTGGGACAAGTAGCAATAAGTGGCTGGAAAAAGGAAATTGAGCATATAACAAACAGCTGGAAGACCAATTAACACTAATTAGGTCAATTGACAACATGATTGGGTATAAAAAGAGCTTCTCAGAGTGTCAGTGTCTCTCAGAAGCCAAGATGGTAAGAGGATCACCAATTCCACCATTGTTGCGCAGAAAGATAGTGCAGCAATACCAGAATGGTGTTACCCAGCGTAAAATAGCAAAGACTTTTAAGTTATCATCATCAACCGTGCATAACATCATCAAAAGATTCAGAGAATCTGGAACAATCGCTGTGCGTAAGGGTCAAGGCCGTAAAACTCTACTGGATGCTCGTGATCTCCGGGCCCTTAAACGTCACTGCACCTCAAACAGGAATGCCACTGTCAAGGAAATAACAGAATGGGCTCAGGAATACTTCCAGAAAGCATCGTCAGTGAACACAATCCACCGTGCCATCCGCCGTTGCCAGCTGAAACTCTAAAGTGCAAAGAGGATTTGTGTTCTATTCTGAATAAAATATTAGATGTTGGCACCTCCACATCATTGTGTTCAGTTTTTATTCACAATTTGTTTAGTGTCCCAACTTTTTTGGAATCCGGTTTGTAGTTCAGGATAACATTTTTATGCCTGATTTTATAGTTTAACGAGTCTCTTCTTTGTTATAAAGAGGTCAGAGTTGACAAACAGAGGGAGTGCAGCTAAGTCCAGGTACTGCCATGTTGTGCAGTCATACCTTGCCATATTTCTGTGCATAAGAGCCAGTGAGCAGAGAGTGGAAGACGATGATGGTCTCATCCAGATCCCAGACGAACACCCTCTGCAGAACACAAAAACAAACAGAACCATACACCAGATGTGTTTTAGCAACACTCCAGCTGTAGAGAGTGACATCTGTACTCAGCTCTGTTCGTTTACTGAAGCTACAGAGAGCAGGTTGGAGGAAAAACACAAGGTCCGTCATTGTGAGAGTGCGTTCTTCGGTCCTTTACCTCCAGGTCACTGTCCGGAGGAGGAGAGGGGTTGTTTTTGCGGACCCTGCCACGAGACTTGGACCCCCCGCTCCGGCAGGCTCTGTCGTCCAGCTCTTTGATAGGCGTAGAGGGGCTCTGCACTGTTTCAAAGTCCCCTGAGAGAGAAAAGAGCCGCAGACAAGGTGTTTGGAAACATTTCATATTTGGCAAAAATCCACCTGAATCTGCACAAGTAATCAGACTACATGCACTGCTGCGTAGAAAGAAAAATTATAATGATGATGGGGTTGGAGCCGATTCCACAGGTATTCAGTGTCCGCTTCAGGAGGAGCAATAACTTAGACGTTATACAGTGGAGTAGATGTACAGTATTGGCAAGGTTAATAATTCAAAGTAATTGGCATGACAGATCAACTAAAAGACCAGTAATAAACCAAAACAAAAGCAGCGTTGTTAACGAGAATGATTCATGAGAACACGGACATGTGAACATTTAACAGGAGGGGGGGGAAGACAAAAACTATGAGATAAATCAGACAGCTTACACAATCCAATGCTTCTTACAAAGATATTACAATATTCTGAATGTAGGATCAAGCACACACAGACACAGACATTCCACACGAGCACACCCTGCCCAGCGCCATATGCTCCCACTGCTGCTCCGTAACTAAAACCAGACCCCGAGCCTCAGCTCTCATATTGTTACGTCTCAATCAGAGACTAAAGGGAAAGTGCAGGAGTGGGGGGTGGATAGCAAAGACCCAAACAGCACGTGACTAAAGGAAATAAAAATACTGACTTGAACTAGTTGAGTAAAACACAAATGAGGAAGAAGCGAGGGGGGGAAAAAAGGCGACAGGACAAATGATAAGTTACTGTAATCAGGCTTCCTGAACTACAGCCAAGACAAACCAAAGAAAAGCAAGAAGAACGCAGAAACACTGATTAAAATCCAGGTTTGTGGGCACTACACGCATGCATTTTAGACTCGCTTTGCCCCATTCATTTTCTCTCCTTGACAATAAATTCAACACTTGCTATAACAAACTGAGTCTATGTGACAACTCTTCCAATTAGCATCTGGACTTTTACGTTAACGGTTACGTTCGTTACCAAACCTGCTTTATTTTTCAACTGGAAACGAGAAAATAAAAGTGAACAAGAGAACGGCACATTATACAGTATACGCCCTTCGACAAATTATTATACAGCAATCTTAGCTATGCTGCAAATAAGCAAATACTTTTTATAACATTTGACCTTGGAGCTGGGGTGATGAACATAATGGTTCTTCTTCCAGTTATTTAACTGTCAACAATGGTGTACCACAAGGCTCAGTCTTAGGATACACTCTTTACAATTTACATAAGTAATGTATGTCAGATCATTCCTCATGCATCCTTACATTTCTATGCTGACGATACAGTAGTTTATTGTCGAGCTAAAACGGTTGCTAAGGTTTTCCAGCTTTTACAGTCTGTATTCGACATCATCCAGTCAGATTTGTTCCATCTCAAACTGGTGCTAAATGCTGATGAAACCCAAACAGGAAGTCGGTCACAGTAGTATTTCCTTCTATTTTATCTTTGAATGGTGTTCCTATTGAGTTTAACGATTCTTACAAATACTTGGTCGATGCGCATAGCTTTTTAATAAAAAAATGAAATAAAAATCAATTTATTAATTAATTTAAAGGAAAAAAAAATTCATAAAAAAAAATTTAAACAAAAGGGTGCAGTAATAAGAAGAAAAGTCTTATAATATCTGCCCCTTGTTTAAATAAATAAACAAACAACGCAGGCTTGA
>JBBPBX010082958.1:0-15625 GCA_038048925.1 Garcialebias charrua | reverse complement strand
GAGAGGTTTTAATGTTTTCACCGTGATTTTTGTGCTAAATTTGCTCTTATGTTTCATTTTTCACCTCAAAGCGGAGTGAGCAGACAGCCCCTACCCTTCCCCAAAGAGCGTCGTTACGTCATCACGGTCAAACTGCAGTGATGCAGGTAAGATGAAAATAGAAGTGACGTGCATTTGGTGAAAACTGAGAATTGTTTTGTAACTTTTTCATATTTTTACATGTTTTCAGCTAGTCCTGCAACTTTTATCAGAATCACAGTCAGAATATTGTCATTTGCACCACATGTGGTACATGTGATGAAACGAGATTATGTACACATGGTCCCAGTTACATCCAACAACAAAATGTAAGAGAAAAACAGTAATAATATCTAGGATATAACTAAGAAAAACATCAACTAGAAATACACTAATCACTAATGTAATAGAAAAACATCATTATAAACAGCAGCACGAACCTGAGTCTGTATGAGCAGATGGTCACAAATGAACACACAACAACAAGAAAACAGATCAGCATCAACATGATGTGATATTTTGCAGTATTTATTCTTATTATTTATTTATTCATGAGTCTAACAGCCTCAGGGTAGAAGCTGTTCCTCTGTCTAATGGTTCTACATTTCATGCTCCTTAACCTCCGTCCTGAGAGGAGCGGGGCAAAGACTGTGTGTGCTGGGTGAGTGGGGTCTTTCATGATGCAGGTGGCCCTCTCCCTGCATCTGGAGGTGTAGATGTCTGTGATGGTGGGGAGACTGACTCCAACATCTTCTGTGCAGCCTTCACCACTCTCTGCAGAGCCTTTCTTTCTGCAGCTGTGCAGCCTCCATGCCACACGTTGATGCTGGAGCACAGGATGCTCTCCATTGCACACATGTAGAAGGAGGTGAGGACTGACAACACCATCGCCCATGATCGGGTCATCAGAGACTCTACTTCCTCAGACGGCTGAGAAGATCTGGTCTGGGAAGCTCAGTCCTCACCTCCTTCTACAGGTGTGCAGTGGAGAGCATCCTGTGCTCCAGCATCAACGTGTGGCATGGAGGCTGCACAGCTGCAGAAAAAAAGCTCTGCAGAGAGTGGTGAAGGCTGCACAGAGGTCTGTTGGAGTCAGTCTCCCCACCATCACAGACATCTACACCTCCAGATGCAAGAAGAGGGCCACCTGCATCATGAAGGACCACACTCATCCAGCGCATACACAATCTTTGCCCTGTTCCCCTCAGGAAGTAGGTTGAGCATCAAATGTTGAACCACTTGAGGAACAGCTGCTACCCTGAGGCTGTTAGACTCATGAATAATACATGATAAGAATAATCACTGCAAAATATCACATCATGCTGATCTGTTTTCCTGTTGCTGTTCATTTGTGACCATCTGCTCATACGGACTCATGCTCGTGCTGCTGCTTGTATTGATGTTTTTCTATTACGGTACATTGGTGCTTAGTGTATTTTTAGCTGATGTTTTTCTTAGATCATATCTTAGATGTTACTACTGTTCTTCTCTTACATTTTTTTGTTGTTGGATGTTACTGGGACCCGGTGTAAATAATCTCGTTTCATCACATGTACCACATGCGGTGGTAGAGGTTTTAATGTTTTCAATGTCATTTCTGTGCAAAATATGCTCATATTTTTCTTTTTTTAACCTCAAAGCAGTGAGCAGACAGACGAACAGCGTCATTACATCATCACGTTGCAGTGTCGTTACACCATCACGTAGTCTGCAGTGTCAAGTAGGTATCAGAATACTGTACTGTATAAGTGACGTGCAATTGGTGAAAACTTAGAATTGTTTTGTAACTTTTTTATATTTGTAGCCGAACGGGTATGGGTAAAAAAATACTTTAGGCAACTTTTAGTTTAAAAAAAATAATCTATTTAAAAAAATGAATTTGGTTAAAAACTTTATTAAAAGTTACCCTTTAGGCACTTTAGACCCGTTGCAGAAGATGAGGCAGGAGACACTTCACACAAACACCAATAAATTGCACAATTTGTTTAATAAAAAATCCTAAATTTAAAATACACAGTTAAAAAGGCAGTAATAACTCCTGGCAACAATGAAAGTGCAATTCGATAAAGACAGTAGTACACCACGGCAGAATTAATACCACCGCCTGGGAGATGTCCAATTAATCAAGCCACAGCTGTCCAAAGAGTTCGTCCTGGGAGAACCGTTGCGCTGCAGCAGACACCATCCACGCCGGCACCAAGACGATTAGTCCGGGCTGAACCCCAGTCCGGGCTGAACCCCAGTCGGCCCCGATCAGCCAGACAGGACGGGTGATGCAGCCAGCCTTAAGCTGACCAGAACAGTGGGCATCAAATCAGCAGCCAGGACAGCAAGACGACAGCCAGTGGACAGCTCGAACAGCAGGTGAACAAAACGGTGAAGGACAAACAGCAGCAGCTAATAAACAAAGATTAGAATTAAAAGCTGAACATAAAACAGAAAGACGAACTAGCGCTTTACTCACCACGAGCTCCACCTCAACAGTAGAGGGAAGCAGGAGGCTTGTACATTTGGTCGTGGAACAGTAGATCACGGCGACCTTAAAGCGCACATTCAGTTACGCTGGCGCGACCCAGCCAGCAGACGCCAGGGTCTGAACCGGAAGGCGGATGACGTGAAGTCAACCACTGAAGCCTGGCCCTTTTTATACCGGAAGCCAGCCTTGGACCCAATCACATCCCGCACTCATGTGGTGCGTTCAATGTCCGTAGGGACATCCTGCCACATATTTTTACATGTTTTCAGCTAGTCCAAGAGGTGTACAACTTTAATCAGAGTCTAATCATCTTTATTGTCATTTGCACCGCATGTGGTACATGTGATGAAACAAGATTATGTACACAAGGTCCCAGTTACATCCAACAACAAAATGTGAGAGAAAAACAGCAATAACATGTAGGATATAACTAAGAAAAACATCAACTAGAAATACACTAAGCCCTAATATAATAGGAAAACATAATTACAAACAGCAGCACGGACATGAGTCTGTATGAGCAGATGGTCACAAATGAACACAGAAACAAAAAAACAGATCAGCATGTTGTGATGTTTTGCAGTAATTACTGTTTTCTAATTGTTTATTTATTCATGAGTCTAACAGCCTCAGGGTAGAAGCTGTTCCTCAGTCTAGTGGTTCTACATTTGATGCTCCTCAACCTCCTTCCTGAGGGGAGTGGGGCAAAGAGTTTGTGTGCTGGGTGAGTGGGGTCTTTCATGATACAGGTGGCTCTCTTCCTGCATCTGGAGGTGTAAATGTCTGTGATGGTGGGGAGACTGACTCCAACATCTTCTGTGCAGCCTTCACCACTCTCTGCAGAGCTTTTCTTTCTGCAGCTGTGCAGCCTCCATGCCACACGTTGATGCCGGAGCACAGGATGCTCTCAACGGCACACGTGTAGAAGGAGGTGAAGACAGACAACACCACCGCCCTGATCAAAAAAAGGTAATCAGAGACTCTACTTCCTCAGACGGCTGAGAAGAGCTGGTCTGGGAAGCTCAGTCCTCACCTCCTTCTACAGGTGTGCGATGGAGAGCATCCTGTGCTCACACGTTGATGCTGTAGCACAGGATGCTCTCCACTGCACACCTGTAGAAGGAGATGAGGACTGGGCTACTCAGACCAGCTCGTCTCAGCCGCCTGAGGTAGTAGAGTCTCTGATGAACTTTGTTGATCAGGCTGGTTGTGTTGTTGGTCCAGCTGAGGCTATAATTCAAGTGCACACCCAAGTACTTGTAGCTGGAGACCAGTGGTGGAGAAAGTACTCAAACACTGTTTATAAGTAAAAGTACAAATAAACAGACAAAAATGTACTCTAGTAAAAGTAGATGTACCATTATATTGTGTTTACTTAAGTAAAAGTAAATAAGTACTTGCTTTTAAAAATGCTTAAAGTATTAAAGTAAAAGTACTTGCTGAATGTATTGCCTAATGCAATGGTCTACAGTATCATTAAGTGTGTGTACTGTACGCATATTTTCTGTAATACATTAATAGTGTTTTTCCATTTTAAAGAACAATGCTGCAGATAACACATGTTTTTATTGTGTTTACTCTGTGACACAGTTCACACTTGGACTTGTGATTCTGTGTGTCAGAATTTCAGGGATGACATGCAGAGTTAAATGTCATTAAGCAAAATAAGAGAGGAATTATTTTACCTTTGAAAGTTTTTATTTAACACAAAGCAGAACCAATGTGTCATTTTAACTGCAGTAAACATGTTTAAATTAAAGTTATCTGTCTGAAAAAAAGGAGCATTATGCCAGGTTTCCACCAAACGCTTTTCGCGCCTCCGAAGCAGCCACTTTACATTGAAAGTCTATGTGGCCGGGCATGTTGGATGCGGCGCATCTACAGCAGTTCAAGCAGCGCGGCAGTGAGTGGCAGCTTTTTTCCGCTCCCACGTCACCTCCGAGCAGCGACTGTCGAAGCTCGATTTGTCCTGCTTCTGCTGCTCGCAGCTTAGCAGCAACCAATCGGGATAGACTCTGCCATGTGATCACGCAACAACGACAGGACTTTTTTTTGGACTTTTCAAACTTACCCATCGAGCCTCCATGAAGAAAACAGCCTCCGGTAAGAAACTTGGCATTTTTACAGTTGCCGCTGTCCGCTCGAGCGTACGGTCACCCCAAACATAAAAAAATGTTTTAATCTCAACAAAGACTTTAGGAGCTGCAGTTTGGCTCATAAAAAATCCACTCAAGTAGTAACGAGGCTCATGTACAGCTGATTTTTTATCTGCCCGGTGTAGAAGAAACAAACGGAAAAGGAGCCAGCCGCTGCTCCCACTGCGTGTCTGCAGACATGTTCGATGAGAACAGACATCTGTTGACAAGCAGCCAACACAGTGCGGTAGGAGATTTTTTGCAGCGCGAAAAGCGTCTGGTGGAAACCCGGCATTAGACCTGACAAAGGAACAGACACTGATCATTTCACCTCCAGTTTGTCATCAACTCTAGTTAAAATATTGTCCAGTCAACCATGGATCAAAAGTGAACAATATTTTAAATTCCTGACACCATTTTCAAAACTTGGATCTGAGTGTCGAGACATTTCTTGTCTCCTAACATCCCATGAACTGATACATTTTAATATTGATACAAGAATTTATTGTTAAAGTTCAGAAGAAGTTGGTTTTCACAGTTTTTTGAGTCCAGTCTGGTTTTTTAGGGAGATGTCCTGCTGTACTGAACAGTCTTTCAATAATCTTTCAATAATCTTTCAATAAGGCCATGGGTGGTGTGTATCTTCTGGCTGAATCTTTGTGGTGGAATCCATTTTGAGTGTGTTAGTGGTGCTGTGGGTGCTCCCAGTTCAGTGACGTTTATACTAGAATATACGTCATTAGTCCAGTTCTTCTTGAAGGCAGGTCTAATGTTACCTGTCCACTTGCAGTGATTCAAATTGATTCAAATTGTTTCAAATTCAAATTCAACTCAAATTGTGTGTGTTTGTGTGTGTGACTGTTTTGTGGTTTCTAAGGACAGTGTTTTGTCAGGACAGTAATGAGCTGTTATCTGATTGTCTGATTATAGCGTATTGCTGTCCTAACAAACCACTGTCCATTAAAACCACAAAACAGTCACACACACAAACACACACAATTTTAGTAGAACATGTTATATTTACATGTATATGTCTATCTGATATGCATATATACATTTATATGCATATATGTATATACACTGTACAGTACATGAATATGCATTTATGATATGCTTATATACATGTATATATGTATATTTGTGTGTATGTATATGACATAGATATCAATTATATAAATAATGCAGGGATTGTTAAGTATGACTTCAATATTATTAGTCACAGTTTTTTAATTTATAGTTTTCTTTCATTCAGCTAATTTTAATTTCATCTTAGTCCACCTATCATGAGAGGAGTTTTGTAAATACTCTGTCCATTTATCTTTCCTTTATGTGAGATGGATACTTGGGCCAAAAACAAACAATCATGTAATGTTTATTGGTTTACATGTGACAGCAGCTATCATCAAAATGTAGAATTTCCTCTAAATATAAGTATAAATGATCTCTTACAGATGTCATGTGAACACGTCCAGAGTCAGGAGATCGCAGGTAGCCAGAAGCACGATCAACTTCCTTTAAACACGAATACCAAGGTACATTTTAGTTCTTGTGTTCCTAAACAGAATTACTTGCTACGTGTGGTTTCATCAACCTTAATGTTCAATTAGGTGTGTATAGGAGTGTACTATGGTTTTTATGGACAGTTGTTTGTTTGGACAGTCAGACGCTATAAACAATCAGACAATCAATCAGATAACAGCTCATTACTGTCCTGACAAAACACTGTCCTTAAAAACCACAAAACAGTCACACACACAAACACACACAACTTCAGTTGAACATGTTATATTTACATGTATATGTCTATCTGTACATTATATGTATATGCATATATATACATGTATATGTTTATGCATATATACATCTATATGTTTATGCATATGTACATATATGCATATTTTTGTATATATACATATATGCATTTACATGTTTAAATGCATTTGCATATACAGTACATGTATATATGCACTTACATATACATGTATATATGCACTTACATATACATGTATATATGCACTTATATATACATGTAATAGGTATGTAAATATAACATGTTCAACTCAAATTGTGTGTGTTTGTGTGTGTGACTGTTTTGTGGTTTCTAAGGACAGTGTTTTGTCAGGACAGTAATGAGCTGTTATCTGATTGTCTGATTACTGTATAGCGTATTGCTGTCCTGACAAAACACTGTCCTTAAAAACCACAAAACGGTCACACACACAAACACACACAACTTCAGTTGAACATGTTATATTTACATGTATATGTCTATCTGAACATTATATGTATATGCATATATATACATGTATATGTTTATGCATATATACATCTATATGTTTATGCATATGTACATATATGCATATTCTTGTATATATACATATATGCATTTACATGTTTAAATGCATTTGCATATACAGTACATGTATATATGCACTTACATATACATGTATATATGCACTTATATATACATGTAATAGGCATGTAAATATAACATGTTCAACTCAAATTGTGTGTGTTTGTGTGTGTGACTGTTTTGTGGTTTCTAAGGACAGTGTTTTGTCAGGACAGTAATGAGCTGTTATCTGATTGTCTGATTATAGCGTATTGCTGTCCTAACAAACCACTGTCCATTAAAACCACAAAACAGTCACACACACAAACACACACAATTTTAGTAGAACATGTTATATTTACATGTATATGTCTATCTGTACAGTATATGCATATATATACATGTATATGCATATATGTATATACACTGTACAGTACATGAATATGCATTTATGATATGCTTATATACATGTATATATGTATATTTGTGTGTATGTATATGACATAGATATCAATTATATAAATAATGCAGGGATTGTTAAGTATGACTTCAATATTATTAGTCACAGTTTTTAAATTTATAGTTTTCTTTCATTCAGCTAATTTTAATTTCATCTTAGTCCACCTATCATGAGAGGAGTTTTGTAAATACTCTGTCCATCCATCTTTCCTTTATGTGAGATGGATACTTTGGCCAAAAACAAACAATCATGTAATGTTTATTGGTTTACATGTGACAGCAGCTATCATCAAAATGTAGAATTTCCTCTAAATATAAGTATAAATGATCTCTTACAGATGTCATGTGAACACGTCCAGAGTCAGGAGATCGCAGGTAGCCAGAAGCACGATCAACTTCCTTTAAACACGAATACCAAGGTACATTTTAGTTCTTGTGTTCCTAAACAGAATTACTTGCTACGTGTGGTTTCATCAACCTTAACCCATTTAAGCCCAATTTTTTTCAGAGTTGAAAGGCATATCATTTTATCAGTTGGGTCCTTCTGAATCATGTTATGTATTTATTTTCATCATTCTTTATTTTGATTTGAAGAAAATGGCAATTTTATGACTGGCAACAATTGTTGCCAGTAGTCACACAGCTTGTCACTAGGTCAACTGTCACCTGTTCATAACAGAGAACTAATAATAATATAGTAATAACAAAATAATAATGTAGTCAGAATAAATAATAACAATAAGTTGGAGCCTCAGGTTCCTCCTGTATAAAATTCCAAACAACAAACAATTTGAACATTTTTTTATTCCTAATTTATTCATCTGTAGACTCGAATTTTGTAACTTTGTAATCAAAACTTCAACGAACAGTGTTTTTTTTCTTATAACCTCTAATAACACACACACACACATATTTATATATACATATATACATATATATATATATATATATATATATATATATATATATATATATATATATATATATATATATATATATATATATATACATATATATTTCATCCCATCATCTTTTATGGATGTTCTACTCAGTGTGGTACTTCTTGAAACACTCCAAATGTAGTGGCACATCACACTTTTCACACGCAAACGATGTGCGTCCCCCACAGTTTTTGCATCGCTTGTACCTGCTACCAGTGTTGCAGGGCCAGTGGTTGAAATGATCAAACCTGGTGGCATCAGTTATCGCCATCTTCTGCCCTGCCTACTTGGCTTTGTTCCATGGCGCAGGAGAGGGGTCTGGGTTACCAGCCTCTGGAAGGAGAGATCCTTCTGCCCACTTTTCCAGGTTCTAAATGAATGAAAAAACAAGCATGATATATGAATGAATATGCCATGTTTTTGTTCATTTATGAAGCTATTGATGAATTATCAATATCCTCCTTTCTACAGTGTCATGCCCCATATGTAGAATGTTCTGTAAAAGCAACATCATGCTTGAGTTTGTGATGTTGGTCTGGATATCATCACTGTTGCTCTTGTCAAATGAAGAGCACTAGCGATCACCTCATGTCAAACATCACAAACACGATTGTGATATTGCTAAATAACATGCAGCCTTGTGTACCTGTAATAGCACCAGCTGTTCACCATGGCACTGTTCAGGGCCCAGCTGAAGCATGGCCACCACCACTTCTTGGACCGTATGTTGACTCTGTAGCGGCTGACAAACTGGTCATGCAGGTCCACTCCTCCCATGTGTGTGTTGTAATCCTGGATACACTTGGGCTGTCTGACCTTGTCCATGGTCCGTTTTTGTTTGTTCCATCTCTTTGCCTCAGTTTCGATGAACTCCCTTTCCATGTTTGACACCACAGTGACCATGCTGTTGTCATTCCACCTTACAATCAGCTTCTCTGCCTCAACCAGATATTCAGCATTTCCTCTGGGTGTCTTCTTGAAGGTCTTGGGTTCTGTGAAAGGAACCTTGTGGAGCTGAGCTTGTCGCATCGTGCCACAGCTGCCATAGCCTCTCAGGGTCATCTCATCCACCAGGGACAGGGTTGTGAAGAGGTTGTCATGGTAAAACTTGACTCCAGGTGGAACTTCAGCTTTCTCTGCCAGGCCAAGAACCACACTTGGTCCCTGACCAAGTCCAGTTTCCACCAGATCTGTGTGGCTTCCTACATATGGCTAGATCATCAACATATTTTACCTCAGCGAAACACAAGCTAATGTTAGGCTAGCAAAAAAATGATGTTAGCTAGCAAGAGAATGATGTATGGAAGCGAATAAAAATCTTAGACACACAGGCCTTGACTACATAATTTATTTTGCTAGGAAGAGTATCCTTAGAAGACTAAAATAAGACATTGCACATCATTTTACAATTTGAAATAAGAAAATTAGGTGCAATCCTGCAGACAGTGTTTTCCTGTAGTTAGCGACAAGCTATGTGCCCATTGGCAACTTTTGTTGCCACTTACAAAAAGACGCCCATGAACAAAAAAATATTTATCCTAGGTACAATTTTTGTGGAGAGTGTTACTGTAGAGACTTGAAAGATTAAATAATTATAAAAATTTATGGGGAAAAACCATAAGAAATGTTATAAAAATTACCTTTTTCCAGGACGATTTGCATATTCCATGTCTTCAGCCGGATGGCCCAGGAAACATGTGATATCATGCAACAGGAAGCACTTGGAAACATTTTTTTAAATCAAAACCTTTGTCTAAGTTGTCTACTAGTTTATAGGTGGAAAATGTTGCATTAATACATTTTAGATTTTTTTACTGAGTGGAAAATGACAGTGATACACTTTGGCAACAATTGTTGCCAGTGGGGCTAAATGGGTTAATGTTCAATTATGTGTGTATAGGAGTGTACTATGGTTTTTATGGACAGTTGTTTGTTTGGACAGTCAGACGCTATAAACAATCAGACAATCAATCAGATAACAGCTCATTACTGTCCTGACAAAACACTGTCCTTAAAAACCACAAAACAGTCACACATACAAACACACACAACTTCAGTTGAACATGTTATATTTACATGTATATGTCTATCTGTACATTATATGTATATGCATATATATACATGTATATGTTTATGCATATATACATCTATATGTTTATGCATATGTACATATATGCATATTCTTGTATATATACATATATGCATTTACATGTTTAAATGCATTTGCATATACAGTACATGTATATATGCACTTACATATACATGTATATATGCACTTACACATACATGTAAATAGGCACTTACATATACGTGTAATAGGCATGTAAATATAACATGTTCAACTCAAATTGTGTGTGTTTGTGTGTGTGACTGTTTTGTGGTTTCTAAGGACAGTGTTTTGTCAGGACAGTAATGAGCTGTTATCTGATTGTCTGATTACTGTATAGCGTATTGCTGTCCTGACAAAACACTGTCCTTAAAAACCACAAAACAGTCACACACACAAACACACACAACTTCAGTTGAACATGTTATATTTACATGTATATGTCTATCTGTACATTATATGTATATGCATATATATACATGTATATGTTTATGCATATATACATCTATATGTTTATGCATATGTACATATATGCATATTCTTGTATATATACATATATGCATTTACATGTTTAAATGCATTTGCATATACAGTACATGTATATATGCACTTACATATACATGTATATATGCACTTACACATACATGTAAATAGGCACTTACATATACGTGTAATAGGCATGTAAATATAACATGTTCAACTCAAATTGTGTGTGTTTGTGTGTGTGACTGTTTTGTGGTTTCTAAGGACAGTGTTTTGTCAGGACAGTAATGAGCTGTTATCTGATTGTCTGATTATAGCGTATTGCTGTCCTAACAAACCACTGTCCATTAAAACCACAAAACAGTCACACACACAAACACACACAATTTTAGTAGAACATGTTATATTTACATGTATATGTCTATCTGATATGCATATATACATTTATATGCATATATGTATATACACTGTACAGTACATGAATATGCATTTATGATATGCTTATATACATGTATATATGTATATTTGTGTGTATGTATATGACATAGATATCAATTATATAAATAATGCAGGGATTGTTAAGTATGACTTCAATATTATTAGTCACAGTTTTTTAATTTATAGTTTTCTTTCAGCTAATTTTAATTTCATCTTAGTCCACCTATCATGAGAGGAGTTTTGTAAATACTCTGTCCATTTATCTTTCCTTTATGTGAGATGGATACTTGGGCCAAAAACAAACAATCATGTAATGTTTATTGGTTTACATGTGACAGCAGCTATCATCAAAATGTAGAATTTCCTCTAAATATAAGTATAAATGATCTCTTACAGATGTCATGTGAACACGTCCAGAGTCAGGAGATCGCAGGTAGCCAGAAGCACGATCAACTTCCTTTAAACACGAATACCAAGGTACATTTTAGTTCTTGTGTTCCTAAACAGAATTACTTGCTACGTGTGGTTTCATCAACCTTAATGTTCAATTAGGTGTGTATAGGAGTGTACTATGGTTTTTATGGACAGTTGTTTGTTTGGACAGTCAGACGCTATAAACAATCAGACAATCAATCAGATAACAGCTCATTACTGTCCTGACAAAACACTGTCCTTAAAAACCACAAAACAGTCACACACACAAACACACACAACTTCAGTTGAGCATGTTATATTTACATGTATATGTCTATCTGTACATTATATGTATATGCATATATATACATGTATATGTTTATGCATATATACATCTATATGTTTATGCATATGTACATATATGCATATTCTTGTATATATACATATATGCATTTACATGTTTAAATGCATTTGCATATACAGTACATGTATATATGCACTTACATATACATGTATATATGCACTTACACATACATGTAAATAGGCACTTACATATACGTGTAATAGGCATGTAAATATAACATGTTCAACTCAAATTGTGTGTGTTTGTGTGTGTGACTGTTTTGTGGTTTCTAAGGACAGTGTTTTGTCAGGACAGTAATGAGCTGTTATCTGATTGTCTGATTACTGTATAGCGTATTGCTGTCCTGACAAAACACTGTCCTTAAAAACCACAAAACAGTCACACACACAAACACACACAACTTCAGTTGAACATGTTATATTTACATGTATATGTCTATCTGTACATTATATGTATATGCATATATATACATGTATATGTTTATGCATATATACATCTATATGTTTATGCATATGTACATATATGCATATTTTTGTATATATACATATATGCATTTACATGTTTAAATGCATTTGCATATACAGTACATGTATATATGTAGTTCCAAGATGTTCCAAGATGGCGCCTATTGTCACGGGCTGCTGTCTAACTCGTCTCCTGAACTTTTTACTGCTGTTCATGTTCTGCCTTCTTTTCATCGACGATGCATCCTCGCTCCTGGTCTATGATCGCTCAACTCTTCTAAGTCTCCGAGACTCGCTGATCAACACACCGGCTACTGGCAAATATGGACATTTCAAGCCTCCTCCACCACCACCGTTCCTGGCTTCGATCCCAGCCTACCTACAACGCAACGCGACCACGCTGCCACGCAACAAGCGGCGCAGAAGACGCGGAACGAGGGCAGGCGTCCTGGTGAGATTTAAAAAGTATCTGTCGTCTCACAACACGCCGACGGCTGACTTACCTCCTGAATTCAGCGTCTTTGATGTCCGCCGTTCCTTCGCTCGTCGCCACAGAAGCCTTGTTGCTATCAATCATGTCGCCAGCGACCAGTATCCATCTTGCCCCCCGGTGTGGAAAACAGTGAAGCGAGGCAGCGTTAAACAACACCTCCGCCCGCTCGTTCGAGCTGAGAGTGACGTAACTGGCAGCGTTCCAGTACGTGCAGCATTGTTTAACGCCAGATCAATTACTAATAAAACTTTTATATTAAGTGATTTGATCTCAACTCATCGTCTGGATCTGTTTTTGATTACTGAAACCTGGCAGAAAATAGGAGATAACAGCTGCTTCTCTGAGCTTCTTCCAAATGGCTACTCCCACCTGAGCGCCCCGCGTGGGGCAGGAAAGGGGGGGGGCCTGGCTGCTGTGTTCAGTGATGCATTCAAGTACCGTTTGTTGCCTCAGAAAAACTATTCCAGTTTTGAAAGCATGTTTTTTGTGCTGGAATCTGCTAAACCTATTTTGTGTGGCGTTTTTTATAGGCCCCCACAATACAATAAAAACTTTGTCAGTGAGTTTTCAGAACTACTGGCGGACTTGCTACCAAAGTTTGACTCTTGGCTTTTCTGTGGAGACTTCAACGTGCACACCTGCTGCCCAAGTAATCAGCTTGGATGTGAGTTTCAGAACCTCCTGGACTCTTTTAACCTGTCACAGTCGATCTCGGGGGCCACACACACCCTGGGTCATACACTGGATTTAATTATCTCCCACGGCCTTCAAATACCTGCTGTGGAGATCCTGGACACCTGTATCTCAGACCATTTTCCCATATTATTTGAATTTTTCACCACTCCTGCACCAAAGGCTATTCTCCCAGCACGTTTCTGCCGCTCCATCAACCCATTAACTCCAAATGAGTTTACTGATGCCTTTAAGAGCACTGAATTTTGCTCTGCTGTCAGCCTGAACTCATCTCTACATCCTGAGGACTTCATCAGCTCCTTCCATCGCACCTGCACAACGATCTTGGACTCCATCGCTCCTCTCAAACAGGCATCTTCAAAAAACAGACCATCACCATGGCTCAACGAAACGACGCGAGCTCTTCGACAACGTTGCAGACAAGCAGAGCGAAAATGGAAGCGTGACCGGCTTCATGTATCTCAGGGAATACTGAGAGACTGTCTCTGTGAGTATGATAACGCTGTGAAACAGGCCAAGTCACAGTACCTCTCCAACTTAATCTCCACCAGCTCCAACCGGCCGAGGACGCTTTTCAGCACACTCCAGTCTGTCATCAATCCATCTGTCGATGTTCTGAAAACTGCCACACAGTCTACCTGTGATGACTTTCAGAGCTATTTTGTCAACAAAATAGACTCTATCAGACAGAACATTGTCAGTTCATCCAACACCATCCAGTCATGTACCTCTACAATAACCACTGCTGTTTTTGACCAGTTTGATCTCGTCTCACTGCCTCAACTCACCAAGGTGGTTCAGCAGATGAAACCAACAAACTGTTCTCTGGACATCATTCCCTCCAAAATGTTCAAACAATGCTTTGATGTAATTGGTCCTTCTGTTTTGTCATTTATCAACAGCTGTCTAACTTCAGGTTATGTGCCATCTGCTTTCAAACATGCTGTGGTCAGGCCTCTTCTAAAAAAACCAGGCCTAGATCCTACAGCTCTCTCTAATTTCAGGCCAGTTTCCCATCTGTCATTTCTATCAAAGGTCCTAGAAAAGATTGTTTTTATTCAACTTCAATCTTTTCTAGAACTCAACAACCTGTTTGAAAAATTTCAGTCAGGTTTTCGAGCTCGTCACAGCACTGAATCTGCACTGCTCAAAGTACAGAATGACATTCTTCTGTCTCTGGATGCAAAAAACCCTGCTCTGCTGGTGATGTTAGACCTCTCAGCAGCTTTTGACACCGTCGACCATCAGGTACTAATCAACCGCTTGTCTCAGCAGGTTGGCCTCCAGGGAGCTGTGCTTGAATGGTTCAAATCTTACCTGTCTGGGAGAACTTTCTCTGTCATGATAGGCGATCTGTCCTCCTCTTCATCAACCCCTCTGACCTCCGGCGTACCACAGGGATCTATTCTAGGGCCAGTCCTCTTCTCTCTTTACATGCTGCCATTAGGATCAATCATCACACGTCATAACCTGTCTTTTCACATGTATGCAGACGATTTACAAATCTATCTGCCAGTCACTCCCAACCCCTCACTCAGTTCAAACACTCTTGTCAACTGCTTAAATGACATTAAGCACTGGCTCTCTCAAAACTTCCTCCACCTAAACACAGATAAAACTGAATGCATTTTGTTTGGTGCACCTGATGACACCAGCAACATCCTTCCCAGTCCCAGTGTTGGTTTTCCCCTCCCCCACTTCAACTCGGTGGTCAGAAATCTTGGAGTGCAGTTTGACTCCAATTTAAAGTTTGATAAACAGATCAGTTCTGTTGTCAAGACCAGCTTTTTCCAACTCCGTCTGCTCTC
>JBBPBX010082956.1:0-15625 GCA_038048925.1 Garcialebias charrua | reverse complement strand
CTTCATAGTTATTTATGTAGTTGGACACATAAAGCTTAAATCCTTTGTCTTTCTTAGATGTGGGCGCTTTAGACAAGGTCTGAATAATTCTGTACACATCATTGACTGTCGGCAAGTCCTGCAGAGATTGTGTGAAGAACGCCATCCTGTGCCTGTGAACCGGAAGTGCGCCGTCTGGCCCATGAATGCGGAAGTGCTAGAATGGAAGTCCGTGGCATATAGCCTATTAGGTGTGCACTCATAGACACCCCAAGGTGTGTAGTGGCCGGGGCGCGAACCCGCGTCCTTCGGGTCCCAAGTCGAAAGCCCTGCCACTACACCATCTTGGCTCCTTATAGTGGTCTTTGCAGAAAAATGGCTGCAGAGACTAGTCCCTCTTTAGGCTTTCTGAAAAAAATAAAACTGGAGACTCGTCTTGGTTAATTGCTGTGATGCACCTTTTTCCTATGAAGCTTAAAGATTTGGACACAATGCTCATCTAAATTTAAAAAAATGAGCCTGCTGAAACTTCAGCCTCTCAGAAATATACAGTACTGTGAGTAACAGAAATTGCCTCCTACTGTACCATATCACATTTTTAAAACTCTTGTGTTCAAACATAAGTAATTAAAACATAAAGCTGCTGCTGCTGGTGCCAAATTCACATTATCTCAGTCACTTTTCTAATCCACAGCTGAAAAACTGGATATTCTGCTTTGTGCACTGCTGCTATCAGTTTCTTCTCTGTGTAACAGAATCTCATTGTAAACATTTGCCCACAGTTTGGCATGAACGCTCTGCTTTTGGCCTCCTGGTTTGGTCACCTGAAGATCCTGCAGATCCTGGTTTCCTGTGGAGCCAAAGTCAGCTGTGAAAATAAAGTAAGATCTCTACGATTTTTATCAGATTGAGTGGTTAATGTCTGGCTAATTGTGCGTGTGTGTTAGAATGGACTGAGTATGCTGCACTGTGCTGCACAGAGAGGCCACACTAAAGTGTTAGAGTTCATTGTGGAGAATCTGGAAGAGATCAGCTTGGACAGCGTTGATAAGGTGATGCTGTTTTATCACAATACATTCAACGTTTCCTTAAATAAAATTATACATGAGTCAATTATGAGTGTGTGAGAACAGTGGCACCTGTGTGTGATTTGCTGTTTTGTCTCTAAGCAGTTAGAGAAGACAGCACTACACCTTGCTGCTGAACACGGACAGCTGGAGGTGGTGGAGTTTCTTATTGGCGCAGGTTGCAAGCATGTTTTGAAAGACAAGGTAGGAACACACACACACAAATCACATCTGCAACTTCTCTCCAGAAAACTGACATTGTTAGTGTTTGCTATAAAAATGAACACCCACTTAATGCAAAGTAGGTCTCCTCCAGTGATGAACCTCCTTAGGCACATGCATTCATGTATTTTGAGCAAAACCACTCCCCTGGATGTGAAGCAATAGTACCACACATGCATGGTCTCAGGAGGCTTCACAGGACTCATGGTAGCGCTCACCTTCTCTTCTCTGGCCAATCATTTTTCCAGATGTCCCAAACATTCTGAAGGGGGCTTCATTACCCCCAGTCCTCAGCAGTCCAATCCCTATACTTCCTGCAGATCATTAGTTTGTCCTTGATGTTTGTGTTACAGAGAAGTGGCGTCTTTGCTGCTCTTCTAGACACCAAGCCATCCTCCAAAAGCCTTCTTCTCACTGTGTGTTACTCACATCTGCCCTCTGCTATTCCTGAGCAGACTCTGCACTGGTGGTGACTCTATCTCGTAGCTATATTCTTTAAAGAGACGGTCCTGACACTTGCTTGACTTTCTTGGGCGCCCGGAAGCCTTCTTCACTGCAACTGAACCACTCATTGAGGTTCTTTTTTGCATTCAACCTTTATTTATTTGGGCAGCACGGTGGCACAACTGGTAGAGCTGCTGCCTCTCAGCGAGCAGGTCCCCGGTTCAAATCCTGGTCCGGGGGCCTTTCTTGGTGGAGTTTGCATGTAATAATAATAATTAATTCAATTTATAACGCACTTTTCATTACTGAAAATCTCAAAGTGCTACACATATATTGAATGCTACACACATTCATAAACCGGTGGCGGCAGACTACCATGCAAGGTGCTTTCCAGTCCTACCGGGAGCAACTCAGGGTTAAGTGTCTTGCCCAAGGACACAACGACACATGGTGCGGGTCCCGGGAGTCGAACCGCCAACTTTCCGATCGGGAGACGACTGCCATTACCACTACGCCACGGCCCCATGTTCTCTCCGTGCATGCGTGGGTTTTCTCCGGGTACTCCGGTTTCCTCCCACAGACCAAAAACATGCATGTTAGGCTGATTGGTAACTCTAAATTGACCCTGGGTGTGAGTGAGACAGGTCCCTCTTGTAAATGAGTCCCCGTGGCTCAACGAGGCTAGCCTGTATAAATAAAGGTTGAATGAATTTAGACAGGTTCATCCCACTGAGCCTCAGGACTCATTTTCAAGAGAGACCTGGTTTCTTAACAAAGAGTGAGGACAACAGTGGATAACAATGACTACAATAGATAACGAGAGCAATAGACAATCATAAAATAGGCATACAAATTTTTTCTCTTTTTTTTCCAAATCAAAACAAAATAGCAACAAAAAGGACAATCAAGAGGAGTAGTAGCAAAAAAACACACCTAGATAATAAGGCGTTGTAGAAAACTAAAAACAGGAACATGTCTGCATTTGCTTTTGCCAGGAACTTAACAGATGTTTGAAGCCAGACTGAAGACGTTTTTCATAGGAAAGATGAAACATTTCTACAGTTTTTTTGTTTTGTTTTGTTTTTTGAATGTCCAGAGGAGCAGACTTAACATTTTTAGATTTTTCTACTGGATTATTGAGCATGCATCAGTGTGTTTGAAGCCACTTAGAGAGGTCAAGATCGAGAGCTTCAGGTCTTTTTGCAAGATATTCCAAGAAACAGAAGTGGAGTAGGAGAAGGCCCTTTTGCCTAGTTCAGTCCTCACTAAGGGAACACTGCATGTAATAATGTCCTGAGAGTGCACGCTGTAGCTGTACTCATGCAGCAACATGTAGGAGGAGATGTATGAAGACAACTGACAAAGAAGAGATATAAAGATGAAAATGTACCAATGGAAAAGTCTGTGAAGTTAATGATGTCCAGTTAACTAGTGAATACAGGGTGCAGTGGTGGGTACGGCAGCCAGTTATGAATCTTAATGCACCGTGATAGACAGCATCCAACATCTGCAGGGTGCTTGTAGGAGCATTCATATAGATAATGTCACCATAGTTGATGGAGTGAAGGAAAGTGGCTTTCCTAGCATTCAGAGTTAGACAGGATCTGTTTCTGAAAAAGAAACCCAATTTAACTTTCAGTGTCTTTACTACGTTTTCCATGTGGAGCTTAAAAGAGAGAAGCGAGTTGACCAAGACACCCAAATATTTATAGGAATCAACAAAATCAATAGGGACACAATTTGAGGATAAGATCAGAGGAAGAACTGCTGGGACTGACTTCCTGTTTGAGAAAAAGCATCCCTTTGGTTTTATCAGCATTTAACACAAGTTTGAAACAGAACAAATCTGACTGGATGATGTCAAAAGTGGATTGCAAAAGCTGGAAAGCCTTAGCAACGGTTTTAGCTCGACAATAAACAACTGTGTCATCAGCATAGAAATGTAAGGATGCATCAGGGATGCTCTGACTTACATTACCTGCTCCAAGACTGAGGCCATACTGATTGGCACCCCTCACCAGGTACAAACATCTACTATAACAACACTTTCCTTTTCTGGACAAGACATCCCCCTCTCCACCTCTGTTACTAATCTTGGAATAAAAATGGACTCCAATCTTACATTTGAAAATCACATTAAGCTTCTGTTTAAAACTTGCTTCTTCCATCTTCGAAACATCTCCAGACTTCGCCCATCCCTAACTTTTTCCGATGCTGAGAAGCTCGTCCATGCTTTTGTCTCCTCCAGGCTCGACTACTGCAACTCCCTGTTTATTGGAATCCCTGGCAAAAACCTTCAGAAACTTCAATATATTCAAAACAGTGCAGCAAGGATCTTGTTGAGAGTTCGTAAATTTGAACATATTACGCCCATTCTCCATAACCTTCATTGGCTTCCTGTCGCCTACAGAATTCAGTACAAAACTGCTCTCATTACACATCAATGCTTACATGGAGCTTCACCAGATTATCTGAAGGATATTCTTATTCCATACTCATCCACCCGGTCGCTGCGGTCACAGAACAGTAATCTCCTTCACATTCCGAGAACCAAATTAAGGACCATGGGAGACCGGGCTTTCAGTGTGGCTGCCCCCCGCCTGTGGAACTCTCTTCCTGACTGTCTGAGAGCCCCACAGTCTGTGGTTGACTTTAAGAGCGGCTTGAAGACCTTTCTTTTCAACCGAGCATACTCTACCTCCTCATGATTCTACTTTTGATCTTAGTTGATACTGTTATTGATTTTACTTGTTTTATTACTTGTTTTATTGACATTTAATTATGTTGCACTTGTAGCACTTTGAGATTTTCATTAATGAAAAGTGCGTTATAAATTGAATTCATTATTATTATTATTATTATTATTATTACCTATGTACGGTAGATTGTAAAGAGGGTGTGTCCTAAAACTGAGCCTTGTGGGACACCATGTTAGATAACTGGAGGAAATACTATTATGTTGACCACATTGTCTCCAATTTGAGAGATAGTTAGAAAACCAACCAATGGTGTGATCTGAGAAACCGATTTCTGAGAGATTATGACACAATATGTTATGATCCACTGTGTCAAAAACTTTAGACAGGTCTAAGAAAAGTGCAGCACAATAATTCTTAGCATCCAATGCTTCAACAACGTCATTAAGAACCTTCAGTGAAGCAGTTGTTGTGCTGTGTTGTTTCCTGAAACCAGATTGATGGAGAGGTAAGATGTTATATGAGTCCAAATACTTTTTGATTTGAGAGTTTATCAGTTTTTCTAGAACCTTGGCTAAAATGCAGAGTTTAGAGAGATCGGTCGATAGTTGATCAGTGGGGTCACCTCCCTTCAGCAAAGGAAGAACAAAGGCTGTTTTCCAAGCATCTGGGATGGAGTTTTGGCTTATGGAAAGATTAAAGATGTGGGACACTGGTACTTGATGATTTGATAAACTGTTGACTGCAGTGTTATGCTATAAGCAGCACTGATACCGTTCATCAGATCACTTTTCACAATCCAGATTTAATACAAATTGCCACCATGAAAACTGAGGCTGCAAACTTTGTGAAAACCAACATTTGTGCCATTCTCAAAACTTTTGGCCATAAGTAGTAGAAATTCAGGTAGTTTTCTACTCACTTTCAGGTCAAACTGGAATCATGTCCTCAGTAAACAAACTGTCAATCAGATAAAAAAAAAACCTAATGTGACTACCTTCACACTATTAACATCCACATCCGCGTTTTGTTCTATGTGCTTTTGGTAAGTATTTGTCTTGTCATGTTGTTTTTTTAATCAGACAGCAGAAAGCACACCCAAGTTTGATCACGTGTTTGTTTTATTAGCTACATGCAAATATTCAACAAAAAATGATAAGTGCTGATATTTAGGAGACGTTCTTTTTTTGTTTGCTCAGTGTTGCACAGATCATATGGAGTCAGTCTGTTGATGTCCTTGTGGTTGGTGTGTGTGGACCTTCAAGGTCTCAGCTCTCTGCTGAGTCTTTTAAAAGTTGCCTTGCAGCTGCACTCAATTTTTTTAAGAAGTTTTTTTGCACCTAACACCTTCTCCCACATGTGTGCAATACAGGAAGCTGACTAAAAATTGACTTTTGGTTGTCATATCAGGAAGAGAATGCTGCCATGCATCTAGCAGCAAGGGGGGGACACACCCAAGTCCTGCAGAGGATCCTGGAGGTGGGAGCTAATGTGGATGAGAGGAATATAGTAAGTCAGCCATTATCTTTACCAGCTTCTTCCTGTTTGAATCACTGGTGCTCATGTCCTGCAGTGAATTTGTGAGAGGCGGGGGACACCTTAATTTGATCAATTAAATTTAGTCACTTCAACTATTTCCTGACAGTGCTTAAGGGAAAACTTGTTGGAGTTTTTTTTACGCTGCCAGAAGTCTGACTCCTCAATCAGAAACACAGGGAGAAGGATTGTAATTCTTGACTATTACGTTTTTGCTACATACTTGCTGAGAGCAAAACCAACAAATCAAGCAATAAGCTGCGTTAATTTTTTTTAGATTTTACCAAATGTGCCTCACTCCCACCCCGTAATACACACATCACATCATCTGCAGCAGTTTGACTCATGAAAAGCTGCAAAAGTCCAAAGACATGTGCTGAGGCTGTGTGACTGAAGTGTGGCCATGCCTACTTAAAATCTATTGATTTTGTGGACCTCTGTTAAAAGTGTGTGCTGTGTTTTAGGATGGAGCGACAGCTTTACACCTGGCTGCTGATGGAGGTCACCTTGATTGTGTGAAACTGCTGCTGGAGTCTGGCTGGGATGTAAATGCACAAACTAATGTATGTCTGCTCATTCAAACGACTTCTATTTGGCTAAAAATTGAGGCAGCAGTGTTGTTTACTTTTATCTGTTTTTGTGTTTGTGTGTGTGTGTGTGTGCGTGTGCGTGCGTGCTTGTGTTTGTGTTTGTGCAGAGGAATATGAGCGCTCTACATTTTGTTGCCCAGCATGGCTTCGACAGAGTGGCCCACTTGCTGCTGGAGGCAGGAATCAATATCAATGCTCTAGACAATGTAAGCGGTTTCTCTAAAAAATTGTTTTAATTTGTTGTAGATGTTATTATGCTTCATAGCATTTTGAAATTGTGGACATATTTGACAAAGTATTACTCACATATGAACAAAGAAAATCAACAAAATTCAGACTAGAAGGTCCCCAGATATTTTTAAACATTGTCACACAGGAGCAGTTAAACTTCTTCTAAACTGTAGCATCTCTGTGAAACACTCGGCTTCGTATATCAATCCACAAACCTTTAAGGTAAAGTAGCTGAGCTTGCACGACACTCAGATCAGGGTCTTTTGTCTTCACTCAGCTGAATTACCACAATACACTCTGTGCATGGTTCCTCCATTGTTCATCTTCTGAGGATACTCTAAACTGTCATGTAAATATTCAGATTTATGTGTACAGTAGTCCCTTGCTACTTCGCGGTTCGACTTTCGTGGACTCTCTTTCATGGTTTTTCAAAGTAAGATTGCACATGACACATAATTGGCGGATTGATGGATGAGCTGCACGATCTGCATAGATTTTTATTTTAATTATTTAGCACCTGCTGCACCTGTGTGCAGCCCACAGATGCAGGGTGAAGCTCCCTCCTGCAGCATGTTATGATCTCCACACTGCTGTGGAGAAGTGGGCGTGGCTGAGAGTGTTGGCAGAGAGCAGAGATCATGACATGCTGTGCTCTTTTAATCCAATTCAATTCAGTTTATTTATATAGCTCCAAGTTACAGAGTGTTTAGAGTTTAGAAATATTGTTCAGAATATTGCAAGAGTGTGGGAAGGGTTTAAAATGCCTTAATATACTGTATATATAAATACTTGTGTGGGAAGGGTTTAAAATGCCTTAATATACTGTATATATAAATACTAAAATAAACTACTACTTACTACTTGTACTACTACAATAGTCCCACGCAGGGGTGGCTGGCCAATAGGGGGCGCTAGGGTGCCGCCCCACTGGAACTTCTGGACCATTTTACATTGAAGACTTCAATTTTTTTTATATAAAAATTAAATGATAAAATAAAAATATTTTGAAATATATGCATATATGTTTTTAGTTGTGGAGGCACAGAAGGCAGTCAATGTTACGGATGTCTGGGGGAAGAGCGTTCCAGAGTTGGGGAGCAGAGTGAGAAAAGGCTCTGTGTCCCATGGTGCGGAGGCGGACAAGAGGCACGTTAAGGTGGATGGAAGAGGAAGAACGAAGGGAGCGTGAATGGGTGGTAATGTGCAGGAGATCAGACAGGTAAGGAGGGGCGAGGCTATGAATAGCCTTGAAAGTGTATAACAGGATTTTAAATTGAATTCTGAATGTGACTGGAAGCCAGTGGAGTTGCTGCAAAACTGGGGTGATGTGGTGGAATGAGGGGGTTTTGGTAACAATGCGGGCAGCTGAGTTTTGAACCAATTGAAGCTTACGGGTTAATTTGTGAGGCAGACCAAAAAGGAGAGAGTTACAGTAATCAATTCGAGAAGTGACCAGACTGTGGACCAGGATGGAAGCAGAGTTCAGAGAGAGGGATGGACGGAGACGGTTGATGTTTCGAAGGTGGAAATAAGCAGACCGGGTGATACTATTGATGTGAGAGTGAAAAGAGAGAGTGCTATCGAGAATGACACCCAAACTCTTAACGTGAGGGGAGGGAGAAACCAAGGAGTTGTCAATGTTGAGGGAAAAACTGTTAACTTTAGATAAGGTGGATTTAGTACCAATGAGTAAGAACTCTGTTTTATCACTGTTTAATTTCAGGAAGTTAGACGTGAACCAGGATTTAATTTCAGCTAAGCAGGAAGTGAGGGAGGAGGGAGGCAGTGAAGAGTCAGGTGCAGTGGATAAAAAGAGCTGGGTGTCATCAGCAAAACAATGGAAATGGATGTTAAATTTACGGAAGATATGGCCAAGGGGGAGAAGGTAGATGATGAAAAGAAGAGGCCCCAGGACAGAGCCTTGGGGCACACCTGAGGTCACAGGAGAGCAATGGGATCTGAATGATTTTAGTTGGATGAACTGGGTGCGGCCAGAGAGATAGGACTGAAACCAAGCGAGGGGTGTGTGGGTGATGCCAATGGACGAAAGTCTATGGAGGAGGATGTTGTGGGAGATGGTATCAAAAGCCGCACTGAGATCGAGGAGGATTAGGAGGGAAAGTAAACCAGAATCAGCCGCCATGAGAAGGGAGTTGGTGATTCTGAGGAGAGCAGATTCTGTGCTATGACCGGGGCGGAAACCAGACTGAAACTGTTCGTACAGACTGTTATCTGTTAAATGGAGGTGGAGTTGAGAGGCGACTGTTTTTTCCAGAATTTTAGAGATGAATGGAAGGTTGGAAATAGGACGGAGATTATTGAAGGTATTAGGATCCAATCCAGGTTTTTTAACGATGGGAGTGATAACTGCAGTTTTGAAAATAACTGGGACAGTTCCAGAAGAGAGAGAAGAGTGAATAATAGCAGAAATGAATGGAAGAAGTGATGCAATGCAAGATTTAACAAGGGCTGTAGGGAGAGGATCCAGTGAGCATGTAGAGGACTTGGATTTATGAATAAGTTTGGCTATTTCAGAGGCAGGAGGAAGCTGAAAGACAGAAAAAAGTTGACTGGGCGGGGGAGGTTCAGTGGAGGGAGAAACAGGAGAAACAGGACAAAGTTGCTGATGAATTTTACTGATTTTATCGTTAAAAAAGAACATGAGAGAATTACATGTGTTGTCTGAGTAGAAGTGAGAGGGAAACGAATCCGGAGGATGAAAAATATTATTGAGCAATGAAAATAGGATCTTTGTGTTACCTTTGTTGGAGGAAATGAGGTCAGAGTAATAAGCATGTTTAGTTTGAGATATCAAGTTCTTGTAGTGTAATGTATGGGAGACGTACATGTCCCTGTGGATGGAAAGACCAGATTTTTTATAGAGTCGTTCAAGTTGACGACATTTGGCTTTGATGGTCCGAAGTTCAGGAGTAAACCAGGGGGCAGAATGAGTAAAGGTAACAGATCGTGTTTTAACAGGAGCAATGGAGTTGATAATATGGGTTAAATAATTATTGTATTGAGCAGTGAGTTCATCTGGAGTCAGAAGATGATCAGGGATCAGAGTGGAGGTAATATCAGTGGAGAGGGAATCCAAATTGATGTTTTTAATGTTCCTGAATGAAATGGACCGGCTTATCTTGGTAGATGAAACACACAAAGGAATATGGAACGTAAGAAAAAAATGATCAGAAAAGGTGAGTTCATCGCATTTGCAGTCAACAGGTGTAAGTCCAGAGCAACAAATCAAGTCTAGTGTATGACCCTTAATATGGGTGGAAAAATCAACATATTGATTTAATCCAGAACTCTCCAGGCAGGATAAAAAATCCTTGGTGAGTGGTAGGTTAATATTGTCGATATGGACGTTAAAATCTCCCAATAAAATAATATTAGGTGACAAGGCACACAGTTGGGAAAGAAAGACAGAAAACTCATTTAAAAAATGATTTATCTAATGTCTATTTGGATTCCTGGTCACAGAATGACCAGGAACTCTCAAATTTTAGATGGCTGTGCTGTTGACAAACAGGGTGCCGGCGGAAATTGTACTACTGTTAGTTGAAGACGCCGAGGAGGAAAACGTGTCAGGAGACAGAGGGAGAGGAGGAAAGTGAAGAATGTAGGACTGAGGGTTGCAACTCTAAATGTGGGGACAATGACAGGCAAAGGTAGAGAGCTGGCTGACATGATGCAGAGAAGAAAGGTAGATGTTTTATGTGTCCAAGAGACCAAGTGGAAGGGCAGCAAGGCTCGCAGTATTGGAGCAGGGTTTAAACTGTTTTACCATGGTGTGGATAGAAAGAGAAATGGAGTAGGGGTGGTCCTGAAGGAGGAGTTGGCAAAGAATGTAGTAGAGGTGAAGAGAGTGTCAGATAGGGTGATGTGTCTAAAGGTAGAAGTAGAAGGTCTGATGCTAAACATAGTAAGTGGTTATGCTCCACAGGTTGGATGTGATGAGGAGGAGAAAGATAAATTTTGGAAAGATTTGGATGAAGTGATAGAGAGTATTCCCAGGGAGGAAAGAGTGGTGATTGGAGCAGACCTGAATGGACATGTTGGTGAAGGAAACAGAGGGGATGAGGAAGTGATGGGTAGGTTTGGTGTCAAGGAAAGAAACCAGGAAGGACAGATGGTGGTGGATTTTGCCAAGAGAATGGAAATGGCTATAGTCAATACCTATTTCCAAAAGAGGGAGGAACATAGAGTGACCTATAAGAGTGGAGGAAGGAGTACGCAGATCGACTACATTCTGTGTAGAAGAGGAAACCTGAAGGAGATTGGAGACTGTAAGGTTGTGGCAGGGGAGAGTGTGGCCAGACAGCATCGGATGGTTGTGTGTAGAATGACTGTTGTTGCGAAGAAGAGAAAAAGAGTAAAATCAGAGAAGAAGACCAAATGGTGGAAGCTAAAGAAGGAAGAATGTTGTGAGAAATTCAGAGACGAGCTGTTAAAGGCTCTGGGTGGTAAGAAAGAGCTTCCAAGTGACTGGGCTACTACAGCAACAGTAATTAGAGAGACAGGTAGGAAGGTACTTGGTGTGTCATCTGGACAGAGAATGGATGATAAGGAAACCTGGTGGTGGAATAGTGAAGTGCAGGACGCCATTCAAAGAAAGAGATTAGCCAAGAAGAAATATGACAGTGAGAGGACTGAAGAGAGGAGACAGGAATATAAGGAGATGGGACATAGAGCAAAGAGGGAAGTAGCTAAGGCAAAGCAGAGGGCGTACAATGAGTTATATGGGAGACTGGACACTAAAGAGGGCGAGAAGGACTTGTACCGATTGGCAAGACAGAGGGATCAGGCTGGAAAGGATGTGCAGCAGGTTAGGCTTATTAAAGATGGGAATGGGAATGTTCTAACAAGTGAGGAGTGTGTGATGGGAAGATGGAAGGATTACTTTGAGGAGCTAATGAATGAAGAGAATGAAAGAGAAAGAAGAGTGGAGGTAATAGAAACTGTGGACCAGGAAGTGGGAAAGATTAGTGAGGGTGAAGTCCGGAAAGCTCTGAAAAGAATGAAGAAGGGGAAGGCAGTAGGACCTGATGACATACCAGTGGAGGTTTGGAAATGTCTTGGAGAGATGGCAGTGAGGTTTTTGACTCAAATATTTAATGGAATATTTGAGGGTGAGAAAATGCCTGAGGAATGGAGAAGAAGTGTGCTGGTTCCCATTTTTAAGAACAAGGGTGATGTACAGAGTTGTAGCAACTACAGGGGAATTAAGTTGATGAGCCACACAATGAAGATCTGGGAGAGAGTTGTGGAAGCAAGACTTAGACAAGATGTAACTATCTGTGAGCAGCAGTATGGTTTCATGCCAAGAAAGAGCACCACAGATGCCATCTTTGCTTTGAGGATGTTGATAGAGAAGTACAGAGAGGGTCAGAAAGAACTCCATTGTGTGTTTGTGGATTTAGAAAAAGCATATGACAGGGTACCAAGAGAAGAGGTGTGGTATTGCATGAGGAAATCTGGAGTGGCAGAAAAGTATGTTAGACTGGTACAGGACATGTATGAGGACAGCAGGACAGTGGTGAGATGTGCTGTGGGTGTGACAGATACCTTCAAGGTGGAGGTGGGATTGCATCAAGGATCGGCTCTGAGCCCCTTCTTGTTTGCTCTGGTGATGGACCGACTAACAGATGAGGTCAGGCAGGAATCCCCATGGACTATGATGTTTGCAGATGACATTGTGATCTGTGGTGAGAACAGGGAACAAGTGGAAGAGAACTTGGAGAGGTGGAGGTATGCTCTTGAAAGAAGAGGAATGAAAGTCAGTCGTAGTAAGACAGAGTACATGTGTGTGAATGAGAGGGAGGCCAGTGGAACAGTGAGGCTACAAGGAGCAGAGGTCACAAAGGTGCAGGACTTCAAGTACTTGGGGTCCACTGTCCAGGAAAATGGGGAATGTGGTAAAGAGGTGAAAAAGAGAGTCCAGGCAGGATGGAGTGGATGGAGAAAAGTTTCAGGAGTGATTTGTGACAAAAAGGTGTCAGCAAAGGTCAAAGGAAAAGTTTACAAGACAGTGGTGAGACCAGCTATGTTGTATGGTCTGGAGACAGTGGCATTGACAAAAAGACAGGAGAAAGAACTGGAAGTGGCAGAAATGAAGATGCTGAGGTTCTCCTTAGGAGTGACAAGGATGGATAAGATCAGGAATGAGATCATCAGAGGTACAGCACATGTTAAACAACTGGGAGATAAAGTTAGGGAGGCCAGACTGAGATGGTTTGGACATGTCCAGAGGAGGGACAGTGGGTATATTGGTAGAAGGATGTTAGAAATGCAGCTGCCAGGAAAAAGACAAAGAGGGAGACCAAAGAGGAGATATATGGATGCAGTTAGAGAGGACATGGAGGTAGTTGGAGTGAGGACAGAGGATGCAGAGGACAGAGTGAGGTGGAGGAGGATGACTCGCTGTGGCGACCCCTGAAAAGGGAAAAGCCGAAAGAAGAAGAAGAAGAAGAAGAAGTTTGTGAAAAAAGCCTTCAACTGACTGTTTATTCTAAAAGTGGCAACTGGTGAGTTTGTTTTTTTTCTTTCTGTTTGTGGAGTTAGGTTGCCAGTGCAGGTTATTGTACAGTATTGGACTCTGATGGCTACATTTATTTTAATTTGCTTATAAAAATGATTAAACATTAATAATTTTATATACTAAATGTCACTTGTGGTGTTTTACTATTTCTTAACACTGTATTGATCTGGAGAATGAAAACAAAGCCTCTTGCATGTAGAAATGCAGAAATGTTTTAATCTCACTTATTTTCCTTTCTATAATTTATATATAATTAATTTATTTATATATTTTTTTGTTTGTTCTTTGTTGTTTTAGTGAGTCAAATTGGCTCTTCTCATCCTGAGCATTTAATTGTTCTGTTGACCTTGTATTAATCTGCATTTGATAAAAAAAAAACCTGTTTGAACTTGGAATTTTTTTTCATTTTGGAGAAATAGACCCCCCTGGTGGACATTTCACGGGCCGCCACTGGTCCCACGTTTATTGCAGGGGATCCGTACCCTGAAGCTCCGCGATAAGTGAAAATCCAAAAAGTAGGAATAGTAGTGCAAGTAGTAAGTACCGTATTTTCCGGCGTATAAGTCGCACTTTTTGCCTAATTTGCATACCCTGCTACTTATTTATGAATTTCCCCCATATTTATAACCCAATTTTTGACTGAGATATGACCATTCTGATTCATTCTGACATGAACACTACCTTTTTCAGCCCCTAGAGGTGCTAGAGGTTGCTCTAGACTTCTGACAACTACCGGTAGGCATATCTGTCATTCCAAAACTCACTAAAACCCTGCTAGCCCACCCAAAATATCACTCGTTTGAGTTGGAGAGAGAAGAGAGACAACATTCATCAAATATTATTTATCAAACAGAAAAAAATACTACCAAATAGGAAGTCCTACTCTGCAGAGTTCAAGCTGCAGGTTATAAATTTTGCTGCCGAACATGGAAACCGGGCAGCTGATCGCCACTTTGGGTGAGTGAGAAGTTGATTCGGGATTGGAGGAAGGCAACGGTCAACAGCCATGAAGCGGTCTAAGAAGGCGAATCATGGGTGCAAGATGAGATGGCCAGCTTTGGAGGAGAAGATGAAGACATGGGTGGTGCAAGAACGTACCTCTGGTAGAGGGGCTGTCGTCTGTGCAGCTCCATCTCCACGCGATGGCTGTAGCTAAGGAGATGGACATCACAGAGTTCGTTAGAGGACCGTCCTGGTGTTTCTGCTTCATGCATCGTCACCATCTGTCCATCAGAGCACGGACGACCTTGTGTCAGAAGCTGCCTGCTGACTTCACAGAGAAAGTGGAGAGTTACCGTTCCTTTGTGAAGAGGCAGGTAGAGGAGCACAACATCTCTCCTGACTCTGATTAATTTGGACAAAGTTCTGTTGACTTTCAACATTCCCATGGGGCGGAGTGTGGTGGAGAAAGGAGAGAAATCTGTGAACATCCTCACCACTGGGCACGAGAAGTCCCACTTCACTATGGTGCTGGCGTGTTGCGGTGATGGATCCAAGCTGACACCCATTGTAATATTTAAAAGCAAAACCATTCCGAAGGAGGAGTTCCCCTGCGGGTAGTGGTGGCCGTAAATCAGAAGGGGTGGATGGACCAAGAGATGATGGGTGTGTGGCTGTCCAAATGCTACATGGCCCAACAGATTTTTTAAAGACGCACAAAGCCCTGCTCATCATAGACAGTGCACGCACACATTACGCCCCAGTTTAAGGAGAAAATAAAAACCTGTAAGTCAAAATGTGTTTTCCTTATCAAATGTGCTAAATCTTTACAGATAATTGTTCTGATGCAGGCTCAGTAAATGTAGTCCTCTGGACAGATTCTTCTTTGTATCAAAAAGACTTCTTCAGTCTGAGGAGCTGTGACAAACTCAGTCATTGTTCCTCCTTGATAGAGAGGAACGATGGTTTGAGAGAGGAGTAAAGGAGGCCATCTTTGTGAAAAGAAACCGTCCATCATTAAACAGAGGTGGAGGCCTCCATGTTCAACTGTCCACCTCTCACAATGCTGTTATTGCTAGTATTCTTACTGTTCATATAAAATATTTGATAATGTTCTTATAGAAACAATTCTTGAGTAATGTTCATAATGTGTTAATGCTACATGTTTGTCTCAGGCTACTTCTTGTTCTGCCATTAACTCATTATTGAATAGTTTATATATGTAGGTAAAACTAGATGTTGAACAACCCATTAAAATACACCAGAATGCAGGAAATGGCATCTATTTTATTCAATCAAATTCTGAAAGGCGTTCAATACAGAACAACTGGACTTTATTTGTAGCAAACAAGACGTTTCGCTTCTCATCCGAGGAGCTTT
>JBBPBX010082955.1:0-13986 GCA_038048925.1 Garcialebias charrua | reverse complement strand
TATATATATATATATATATATATATTGTGTGTGTGTTAGCTAAAGTCAGTTGGCTGTGGCAGACATTATTATTAATTAATTAATTAATTTTCTGGCTGCTCCCTTCTTCAGGGATCTCCACAGTGAACAAAGACACACGAAGACTTGACAATTATTATTATTATTATTATGCCGGATGCCCTTCCTGACACAACCACAGACCACCAAGCTACCACAGCACTCTGTGTGAGCAGAGAGCTGCTATCTAGGGCATCCAGGAGAGCATATGGTGGGGGTTAGGGGCCTTGCTCAAGGGCCCAGAGTGGTGCAAATGAGGGTGGAGGCAGGTGTGGGCTTTTCACCTTTCCCACCCACATTTTGATGTTTTCGGTACTGGGAGTTGAACGAGGGATCTTCCAATTACAGGCCCACCTTCTCTAACCTGTGTGCCACCACTCCCGACATCTTTTTGAATTTGTTTAATTCCTAAAGGTAAACAGAGATGTACATCTAATGATTGTTTTCTGGATGTCTTATAAAAATCCATTCAATTTGATAAGCGACTAGCAGGGTTGACACCATGCACCATCAGTGCTGTGCATAGTGGTTAGAGTACTGTATATTTTGTGAATTGGCTTCAAGCATCACCAAACCAGATGAGTGTGACCATGACCAAGGCATAGTCCCAGAAAGAAAAAAAGTGCAAACTTGATGGTCATAGCACCTTGTTAGTGTGGTGTAAACTTCTAGTGCATATGAGATCTGACGTTGTCTGAGAGTGTCCTAAATGGTGGTAAAAGTACAGTACATACAGTACAGGGACACGGTAACTAGGAAAATAAAACAATTGAACAAAGTTTGAAGAGTAGTGGTATCATGAACACATTCACACTGAAGGAGTTCTTCTAAATTTGCTGCAATCCAGTCACATTCTAATAGATCTTGGAGGGCATAGTGGGGTTGCCATCAAGTGTAAAGGGGGCCTTAATGAAATGCAAGATTGTTACTCTTCCTTGATGATGCTGCATTTTCATTGCCTTTTAATTTAACATCTCAACCACTGGCTCTTACACGAGGTAAGCAAGTTGATCAAAATGCTCCCTAACCTCAATTCTCCTATCCAAATCTCTATTCGCACACCAATTTGTCATGTCCTTATTTTGGCATCATTTACCTGAGCGCCTGCAATCCGTCTTCTCAGTACTTTGCTCCCACATTTAGCCCATCCCTGTGAGCCAAATTGCTTCTTTGGATTAATCTTGCACTTCTGTAGAAACACGGCCAACAGTCCCTTTGTATTGGCAGCTTAACAAACTTTGGGTCATTAAATCAAATTAGAGCTCTTTAACCATGTCTTGGGCCTCCAGTGCTCTCCGATGAACTCAGCATCACTTTATAGTTGTCCTAAGTGTCTTAGCCACAACTAAACAGACATCTAAACGACCATTAGGAGGTCACACTTTTAAAACCCTCTTTATCATTCTGTAATGTGTTTGTTGCTTTAATGATGAGAAGACAGAAAATAAACCATAGTGTTCATACAGCTTGACAAAATCACTTTTTTATCTTCTGAATCAGTTATTTCCGTTGTTTTTATGCATTATGTTAACCAACAAACGCAGTTTTTGCCCACCAGATATTACCCACTTAGTTCAAAACTAAATTAATATTGTATTTTTAGGAGAAAATAAAAAGCAGCAAGAGAGGGAGAATCTTAAATGTTTTATTAGGGCTCATTTTTAATATTTGAAAAAGGATTTAAAAATGTTCATACCCTTACAGTGAGATTCAGTTATAATATTTGCATTCTGAAACAACTTGCTCTCATACAAAGCCCTGCTATTGGATGTCTATGTCAATATCTGCAGCACACTGGCAATCAGAGCCTGCTTGTTGAGACCTCAGTTAGAGCCTGCCAGAGGAATTTCAGTTGCTAGGGAATATATTAAGCATGGAGCGTCAGAAACAAGTATCTTTTTGTACCATAACCACTGTACCGCTCATGCATATTCATTGCTGCATTCTATACCGAGAAATTGCTTGTTTGTCTGTATTGTTTTACATCCGTGCTGGTAGCTGGAAGGTAATGATAATGGCACAAGCAACCTTTCAAAGTAAAGTCTTTAAAATTGCACTGCTCATCGTTTCAGTGCCACCTAGAAAACTTATTACACAGTGAGGTGCCACTTTGACTGCGTAGACACTGTAAACCTAGAATTAGATGTCAGACTTTTTCAAACAATTGTGTATTGATCAGAGTTAACTCTGCAAACAAATAATTTATATCTTAAGTTGGAAAAATAGTTTTGCTTTGACCTGCCAAGGCAAAAAATTTAAAGGCCCAAATCTCTGGATTTTTTTTTTTTTGTAATTTATGTTTTATATTAATTAATACAAAATAAAAAATAAAAAGTCCATGTCCACACAGTAAAAAAAAAAAAAAAAAAAGCCAAAAATACCCATGCCAGATGAAGGGAAATGTCCACATAAACGACATATCAAAATGCATGTAATACAAATAGAAAAACATATATATTTTGCCTGCCATGTTTTTATGTCATTTACAATTTCCTCTCAGTAATCTAAACTGGGATTTTGCAGTGGCAGCCACTGGATCCTAAAACTCCACCACAACCTCCCAGTTGAGCTTGACACACTGAAATCTCTTTGAAAACTAACTTTTAACATTTAGTTAAGTATGGACTGGGAATTTAAAACCTCTCAAAATGCTCAGTTGCATCTAATACCAATATATTTGACAAATCACTTAAAATAACAATCTCCAAATATGAACTTTACATGTTATACATATTACATTAGTCCCTCACTACTTGGCGGTTCAACTTTTTCAGACTCGCTCTTTCACGGTTTTTAAAATTAAGATTGGACATGACACGCAATCAGCTGATTGATGGATGAGCCGCACGATCGACATGGATTCTTTATTTAAAATGTTTTTAATTGAATTATTTAAGCACCTGCTGCACCTGTGTGCAGCCCACAGGTGCAGGGAAAACTCCCTCCTGCATTTCTCCTCTGTGCTGGAGTGGATGAAGAAGGGTTAACCTTTTGCTGTCCAGATGAACCGATCCACTTTTGTGTCACATGGTAAAATCGTCATAATCATAAAATATAAAAAAATGTTAAAAGTTATTTTTAATAATTTTAGAAATTCTATGTTCAATTGTTACAGTGTAATTGCTCAAAAAGTACATTTCTGCTCCGTGCTGCATCTGATGCGTGAAGGGTTAACCCTTTGATGTCCTGCTGCACTTCTCTCTTGATGTTCTATTCCTACTTTGTGGTTTTTCACTTATTGTGCGTGCGTGAGGGCTGGGGGTGGAGATGGGGTGGCTGGGGTTGGAACTTAATACCCGCGATAAACAAGGGTCTACTGCATCTTAGTAAAGAAACAGACCCCCACCCCCCCCCACCAAAAAAGCAATGTCCACCACTTTACCAAGAAAGTTTTATTTTTTCTTTAACAAAACTAGTTGTAAACAAACAGCAACATAGCCACATTTTTTTATAAAAACAATTTTCACACAGTTACTTTCCAACCCACAAAGTAATCATACTGAGCTTGGATCCCTGACTATTATTGGTTAAAGTGTGAACAAATACAATTTAAAATATACATAATGGCAATTATGGGCTAAGCAATCAACATTTATAATATTATTTATTTTAAGAGTCATACCCAGATATGCTATAAGCTGTCACTTTTCAAGTGATTTTATTTCATCTCAAGACCCCTAAACTGATGTTTTATGATCCACAATGTGGTCTCAACCCTGGCTTTTGGAACTATAACATTTTAGTTTTGAAGTCATCTCTCTTTATTGTGTGTTGCTTTTCTATCATGCACACTGCTTTCTGTAGTAAAAATGGCAATTCTGACATTTTTATGTTTTCTATGAAGACCTGAAGAAAACATAAAAGTCAAAGTAATTGATGGCAGGCTCATCCGACACCCACTGGACCTTTGTTTGACAAACTGCCTGTTTCTGATGAACAATTTCCAAATATCTCTTTTTGTTCACAAAGATTTATCTGAAGGCCTAAGGGTACACATTACACTCAGGTCCTAACAAAACCAATTGTCAAAAACAAATGTTACTTCCGGTTGTCCTCCTTTTAAATGTTCCTTGACCTCATTTAAAAGTACAAAGAAATTAAGAAACTGTATTAAGAAAAAAACATAATCACGGGAAAAGATGACCATGAGACAATGAGAACTCAAAAACACTCAGTCTCAACAGTGATGTGGGTCTGGAGCTCTGAAACCTCAGCATTCTGAAATTTATTCCACAAAATAATTATCAAGAACTTTTATTAATCTATCTGTCCCCCCATTAGCTTTACCTGCTTCTTCCTTTTTGGGTTGTGGGGATCACTGGTGCACATGTCCAGCGATCACTGTGTGAGGGACGGGGGACACCCTGGACAGGTCTCCAGTCTATCACAGGGACATACAAGACAAACAGCCAATTCACTCTCTCACTCACATCTAGGGACAATTTGGAGTCACCAATCAGACTAACATGCATGCTTTGGTCTGTGGGGGAAACTGGAGTACCCGGAGAAAACTCATGCATGCAGAGTGTTGTGTTCAGAAACCACAGTGTTTAGTGTGTTTGTTAGGTCTGTAATGTTGTGCTCTGTTTGTTATGACATGTTACTGTGCCTTTAAGAGATGCTTTACGGCATGGGGTAAATGTGCGTGTGTGGGGGGTTTTGAGCTCAGTAAAGTTTGGTGCATCGAAGTGACACGGTGTGGTTATTGAGTTCCCGCGGACGCTACATTTTGGCAGACGAGGATGTCCGGGCTCGCGTTACCACCACCGCCACCTTTCCTCCCTGTCCCCGGCGACCCAGCTGTCCCGTGGGACAGATGGCGAACGGCGTTCGAGGACTACTTGCTGGCTTTGGGACACACTGAACTGGCGGAAGCGAGGAAGTGCGCGCTCCTCCGCCATTGTCTGGGCCAGGAGGGTCAAAGAATCTTCGCCACGTTCACGTTAGTGGACAATAAATACACCACGGCTACAGCTGCACTGAGGACTCATTTCAGCTCTGGGCAGAGCCGGCGGATGCACCGCTTCGAGTTTCGTCAGAGGAAGCAGCGACCGGGTGAGTCTGTAGCCAACTACGTCTCAGCACTACGAGAGCTGGCTAGACTCTGTGACTTTGGGGCGATAGAAGAGGGACTCATAGTTGATCAGCTGATAGAAAAGACGTCGTGTGACCAACTGAGGGAGAGACTTTTGCTTGAACCAGACTCCATGACGCTGGCGGACGCTCTGGTTATTGGAAAGCAGCTTGAAACAGCACTAACAGAGGCGCGAAAATTCTCCCGCGCGGCGCACGAACCAGTGACGTCATCAACACCGGCCGTTCATCACACAGAGGCTGTGGAGGGGGCTGACTGGCCGAGTGGCAGCTTGGATGTGCAGAGAGTGGACAGGGGGCCCAGTAGGAGGGGGGCCAGGAGCTGTGGTAACTGTGGCTCCTCTAACCATGCAACTAGAGACCAGTCATGTCCTGCACATGGAAAACTTTGTTATAAATGCGATAAACTGAATCATTTTGCACGCTGCTGCCGCTCCTCTTCTGCTCGCCAGGATGCTACTGTGGTTCCCATTAACACTGTACAGACTCTGCAGCCATCATTCAAGCTCTGCACATGTCGCGTGGGTGCAGCTCACGTCCCGCTCCTTGTGGACACAGGGGCCAAAGTGTCAATTTTGAATAAAAGCACGTATGATCGTTTCTTCAGCCGTACACCCCTGGAAGCAGCCACTACAACCCTGTTGGGCTACGGTCACTCTCCCATCGACACTCTGGGCGTGGTCCGCCTCCCTGTCCAGTATGATCAGCAATTTACGCCTGACGCCAAATTCTGCATCACCCGGAAGGGAGCTAACATTATGGGCCTAGACTTGTTCCTCGCCCTGGGCTTTGCTGTGAGTGAGCCTGCCACAGCCCCTCTCACCCCGACCCCTTGGCCACTTTCACCTTGGGAACATATTCAGGTCGGCATCTGTGGGGAACTTCAGGGGGCACCTGCTCACGCTCGCTACCTGCTGGTTGTTCATGATCTTCACTCGAAGTGGCCTGAGGTTTGTCAACTGAGCTCCATCACTGCACACACCATCATAGACTGCCTGGACAACCTGTTTGGACGCTGGGGCCTTCCCAGTGTTGTTACGACGGATAATGGGGCCCAGTTCACCTCAGCAGAGTTCACAGAGTTCCTCACACTACGCTCCATCAGGCACATCAGGACAGCAGTTTATCACCCAGAGAGCAATGGTGGTGTGGAACGACTCAATGAAACTCTCAAAAATGGACTCAGAGCCTGTCTGGAGGAGGGGAGAACATACAGCGACGCTCTCAACCAAACCCTCTTGACCATCCGGGCATCCAAGCATCCCACCACAGGAGTTTCACCGGCGATGCTGATGATCGGGCGCGAACTGAAGCAACCCCTGGACTGTCTGAGAGCTGAGCCAGCTCCTGCACGCGGGAGCCCAGAGCTCCAGAAAGCCAGAGCTCAGGTGAAGGGTTCGCAGGCCCGGATGAAAGAGAGGTTTGATGCCACGCACCGAGTGCAGACCCCCTCAATGGCTGCAGGGGATTGGTTTGATGCCACGCACCGAGTGCAGACCCCCTCACTGGCTGCAGGGGATTGGTTTGATGCCACGCACCGAGTGCAGACCCCCTCACTGGCTGCAGGGGATTGGGTCAGGATCAAACGGCGTCATCGGAGAAATAAACTGAAATCATTCTGGTCAGAGCCACTGCGGGTGGTTAAGCAATTGGGGCCGGCCACATACAGACTGGACAATGGGAGTCGTTGGCACGCAAACCGTCTGCACAGGGTCATCGCCCCACCAGCACCTGCCCCACCAGCATCTGCTCCACCAGCAGCTGCTTCACCGTTGGCCTCGGCAACGGCTGGGTTGGCAGCCTAGGCCAATGACTATTCGGGTGGGGGATACTCCACCAGCTTTGCCCAACTCCACTCAGCAGCCAGCACGGCCCCAGAGACAGAGGGTCCCGCCTGTCTGGCTTGGGGACTATGTGACAGGGTGATGGTGTTACTAAACATCTATTAATCTGCGTTTTATTGAGTCCAGTTTAATCTGTTATTCTTTGCAAAGTATTATGTTTTCAAGGGGGTGAAGGGGGAAAATGTTGTGTTCAGAAACCACAGTGTTTAGTGTGTTTGTTGGGTCTGTAATGTTGTGCTCTGTTTGTTACGACATGTTACTGTGCCTTTAAGAGATGCTTTACGGCATGGGGTAAATGTGCGTGTGTGGGGGGTTTTGAGCTCAGTAAAGTTTGGTGCATCGAAGTGACACGGTGTGGTTATTGAGTTCCCGCGGACGCTACATAGAGAACATGCAAACTCTAATCAGAAAGGTACCTGGACCGGGATTTGAACCGGGGACCTGCTCGCTGTGAGGCAGCAGCTCTCCCAGTAGTGCCACCGTGCTGCACTTGATCTGTCAAGTCAAAGTCAAAGTAAACTTTATTGTCGAACTGCAATATGTACAGGACATACACAGGACCGAAATTGCGTTTCTCTCAGTCCCTCGGTGCAACAGTAACCATCTAAACACTAAACACTAAAACATTTAATAAACATAAGCATAAAATAGTAAAAGTGTAACACTGTCCTGAGTTTTTTCATAATAGTATAAAAGTATGAAAATTTACACCAACACTGAAACACCAAACACCCCTAAAACACCAAACACCCAATGAACATAAGCGTAAAATGAAATAATAAAAGTGTAATACTGTCCTGAGTTTTTGCATAGTAGTATAAAAAGTATAAAAAGTATATCTATAAAATAAACTGAAGTTTCTAGCATTGACATTTGCAAAGAGTGGCACAGCAGCATATAAGTTAATGTACACAGTATATGTATGAGGTAGTTGATGTTGGTATATAGGCAAAGTGGCATATGAAGTAAGGCACATAAGGCACATTTGGCATCCTTAGATAAGGCTAGTCAGAGAATGCTGTATATGTATCTGCAGTAGTGTAGATAAAAGTAGTGTAAATGTAAACAGTAGTAATAAATGTAAAGCAGTAGTAATAAATGTAATAATAAATGTAAACAGTATTAATAAATGTAAACAGTGAATGTAAACAGTAGTATGACTATAGGCAGTAATGTAGTACAAACATTAGTGCAAATATGAGAAGTAGTGCAAACTGAATGAGCACATGACCGAGAGTTTAGTGAATAACCCGTTTGATGACACAGAGTCCAGTGTTAAAATCTTTGTGTTGAGTGGTAATGTGTGAGAAAGTTTTTTGTGTTAAGGCAGTTCAAATGGGAGGGGAGGCAGAGCAGGCAGAGTGTTTAGCATTCTGACTGCCTGATGAACAGAGCTGTCTCTCAGTCTACTGGTTCGAGCCTGGAGACTCCTCAGTCTCCTCCCTGATGGCAGCAGTCTAAAGCGGCTGTGTAGTGGGTGTGTGGGATCACCTGCCATGCAGTGGGCTTTCCGAGTGAGGCGTTTGCTGTGTAAGTCCTGCAGTGAGGGCAAGGAGGTGCCGACGATGTTCTCAGACTCTCACACTCGGCTGCAAACAGCTCCAGTGAAAGCTGTAAATCACAAACTGATGAAGCCAGTAGGACCACATCATCTGCAAAAAACAGAGAAGCGATTCTAAGGTCACCAAAATGGATCCTCTCAACACCTTGGCTGCGCCTAGAAATTCTGTCCATAAAAGTTATGAACAGAATCGGTGACAAAGGGCAACCTTGGCGGAGTCCAACTCTCACCGGAAACAAGCCTGACTTACTGCCGGCAATGCGGACCAAGCTCTGACACCGGTCGTACAGGGACCTAACAGCCCTTATCAAAGGGCCTGGTACCCCATACTCCCGGAGTACCCCCCACAGAACCCCCCGAGGGACGCGGTCGAATGCCTTCTCCAAGTCCACAAAGCACATGTAAACTGGTTGGGCAAACTCCCACGCACCCTCCAGGACCCTGTTGAGGGTGTAGAGCTGGTCCAGTGTTCCACGACCAGGACGAAAACCACACTGCTCCTCCTGAATCCGAGGTTCGACTATCCGATGGACCCTCCTCTCCAGAACCCCTGAATAGACCTTACCAGGGAGGCTTAAGAGTGTGATCCCCCTATAGTTGGAACACACCCTACGGTCCCCCTTTTTGAATAGGGGAACCACCACCCCAGTCTGCCAATCCAAGGGAACTGCCCCCGATGTCCACGCGATATTGCAGAGTCGCGTAAGCCAACACAACCCTACAACATCCAGAGCCCTAAGGAACTCCGGGCGAATCTCATCCACCCCCGGAGCCTTGCCACCGCGGAGCTTTTTAACCACCTCGGCGACCTCAGCACCAGAGATCGGAGAACCCGATCCAAAGTCCCCAGGCTCCGCTTCCTCAGTGGAAGACGTGCCAGTAGGATTGAGGAGGTCTTCGAAGTATTCCGCCCACCGACTCACAACATCCCGAGTTGAGGTCAGTAGCACGCCACCCCCACCATAAATGGTGTTGGTCGCGTACCTCTTTCCCCCCCTGAGACGCCGGATGGTGGACCAGAATCGCCTCGAAGCCGTACGGAAGTCATTCTCCATGGCCTCTCCGAACTCCTCCCACGCCCGAGTTTTTGCCTCAGCAACCACCCGAGCCGCATGCCGCTTGGACTGCCGGTACCTATCAGCTGCTTCCGGGGTCCCACAAGCCAAAAAGGCCCAATAGGACTCCTTCTTCAGCCTGACAGCATCCCTCACTGCCGGTGTCCACCACCGGGTTCGAGGGTTGCCACGACAGGCACCAACAACCTTGCGGCCACAGCTCCGATAAGCTGCCTCGACAATAGAGGCGCGGAACATGGCCCACTCGGACTCCATGTCCCCCGCCTCCCTCGGAACGTGTTCAAAGCTCTCCCGGAGGTGGGAGTTAAAGCTCCGTCTTACGGGAGACTCTGCCAGACGTTCCCAGCAGACCCTCACAATACGTTTGGGTCTGCCAGGTCTGACCGGCATCCTCCCCCACCATCGGAGCCAACTCACCACCAGGTAGTGGTCAGTTGACAGCTCCGCCCCTCTCTTCACCCGAGTGTCCAAGACATGCGGCCGCAGATCAGATGAGACGACAACAAAGTCGATCATCGAACTGCGACCTAGGGTGTCCTGGTGCCAAGAGCACATATGGACACCCTTATGCTTAAACATGGTGTTCGTTATGGACAATCCATGACGAGCACAGAAGTCCAATAACAGAACACCACTCTGGTTCAGATCAGGGGGGCCGTTCCTCCCAACCACACCCCTCCAGGTCTCACTGTCATTGCCCACGTGAGCGTTGAAGTCCCCCAGTAGAACAAGGGAGTCCCCAGGAGGCGCACTCTCCAATACCCCCTCCAAGGACTCCAAAAAGGGTGGGTAGTCTGAGCTGCCGTTTGGTGCATAGGCACAAACAACAGTCAGAGCCCGTCCCCCCACACGTAGGCGAAGGGAGGCTACCCTCTCGTTCACCGGGGTGAACCCCAACGTACAGGCACCAAGATGGGGGGCAACCAGTATGCCCACTCCTGCTCGGCGCCTCTCACCAGGGGCAACTCCAGAGTGGAAGAGTGTCCAACCCCTCTCAAGGAAACTGGTTCCAGAGCCAGAGCCATGCGTTGAGGTGAGTCCGACTATTTCTAGTCGGAACCTCTCAACCTCACACACTAGCTCAGGCTCCTTCCCCACCAGAGAGGTGACATTCCATGTCCCAATGGCCAGCTTCTGTAGCCGAGGATCAGACCGCCAGGGTCCCCGCCCTCGGCCGCCACCCATCTCACATTGCACCCGACCCCTTTGGCCCCTCCCACAGGTGGTGAGCCCATGGGAAGGGGGACCCACGTCTCCTCTTCGGGCTGTGCCCGGCCGGGCTCCATGGGTAAAAGCCCGGCCACCAGGCGCTCGCCAGCGTGCCCCACCTCCGGGCCTGGCTCCAGAGTGGGGCCCCGGTGACCCGCGTCCGGGCGAGGGAAAACTTAGTCCATTTATTTCACTCATCATAGGGGTTTTTGGGCTGCACTTTGTCTGGTCCCTCACCTAGGACCTGTCTGCCTTGGGTGACCCTACTAAGGGCATGAAGCCCCTGACAGCATAGCTCCTAGGATCATTGGGACACTCAAACCCCTCCACCACGGTAAGGTGGCAGCCCTGGGATTTGTGCACTTATTGAAAAAAAAAAAAATCCCACTCAATAAAATGAATTTTGCCCTACATAAAAAAGAAAAAAATATCCATAACTGATTATTATTGTTTATTTAGTTCTTTATTGTTTTTGTAATTACTTTAGAACTTTTACAACTAGCTAATTTCCAAACTATTATCCTTTATTAGTTGTGTTATTCAATATGTTTATTGTTGGTAAATCTTACATTGATCAATTATTTTTGTAATAAAACTTCAAAGACAATTTTGATCTCCTTCTTTGGGTGACCTTCTTTGATTCATTTGTTATAGTATATAATTCCTTGTAATTAACATATTATACTTCTGTGATTGCGATATTGTTATTAAAGGGTGAAAATATTATCTAAGTTGTTACAGGTCAATAAAATCACCGGCTAGTGCCCTGCTTTAACGAGTGCAAAACAAATAATAAAAGTGTAGCAAAGTGAGGAGCAAGTGTCACCCTTCTTCCTCGATTCACTCATAAATACTAAATTTTATGGTACAATAAATACAAATGAATACATACAATAAAATCATGAAATAATAAAAAAGAAATGAAAACGGATAAACAATATATTTAAAGGTATTAAGTGAAAATTTAAATGTGGTTAATGTGCAAAGGCAAGTCATTCTGTAACTTGGGCCCCATCATCACAAAAGCCCGGTCTCTTCTGAGCGTATACCTGGTTTAGGCTCAAACAGCTGATCAACAGCTCTGAGAGATTGGGAAAGTGTATAATATGTTTGTTAGTGTCAAACTCAAGGATGTGAAAAGCAAAATCACAAACATTTGACAATATATTCTCCAGTATCCTTGTAAAAGATACTTGATGATCTCAATGGATTACTCCCTGGTAAAATAAAGGTACAATAAAACAGCTCAAAAAGTTCAGGAGGGGCAAGACTGTTTAAAGATACAGTGTGGGTGTACAAGTGTGTATGTGTGTGTGTGTGTGTGTGTGTGTGTGTGTGTGTGTGTGTGTTGGTGCAAGCGTATTGGCCCGCCTATGCGCCAGACTACGTACCGACATTATCGGGACATTTGGTATTAGCCAGCCTTTGCCAATGTCTGGATAAAACACAGATTGTATCCAAATATATTAATATGTAAACATTGTTTTTTCTCATCAATATCAGCGTAACTTGTGGCTAATAGGCTGCCTGGATGAGTTGGAGTGTGCTTTAACACTTAAAATTGTTTTAATAAAAAGTTATTTACATTTATAAAATTGGCTGGCTACGCACCTCCCAGGGTATTTGTGTGTGGTGTGTATGTTTTTGTGTATCGGTTGCATTTATTGCAGCCGTGTGTGTGGCTCACTGACACACATGGCGCCAAACTGCAACGCCCCTCCTCTCGTGATGTGGAGACCGCGCGAAACTCCAACGCCGCCCCTCCTCTCGTGATGTGGAGACCCTGTAGTGGGCGGGGGCTCAGGGCGGGGCCTCAGGTGACCGAGTTTTTAAAAGTTAAAGCCCCTTGAGCTTACACGTGCAGAGTTATGGCGTCGTGTGTTGAGTGCATGTAGGTGAGCGGAGATTATTTTTGGAGAGCGATTTAAATAAAATTTTGCAGCGGTAGGTGGACAGAGTGTCAGAGTGTATTGACTTCATTCAGGTAAGAATTAAAAAAATTTTTTTGTTGCTTTTGATGACATCATCTCAAGGAAATGTTAACCTAATCCAGTAGTAACGTGACTTTAACCGCAGCGTCACAAACTGTGAAGACTGTAGAAAACTTTATCAACATTTAGATAAATTAGGAAGTATCTGTGCATGAGTTTTGAGTGCGTGAAGAAAGACGCAGCTCAAACTAGCTGCGGCTAGCGTTAGCATGTAACGTAACTTCACTTCAGAAGCGTGACAACCTTTCAACGCTGTTGAAAACTTTTATAGACATTTATATAAATCAGCGATACTATATATGCATCACTTGTGGATGTTTTTAGTGGTTATTTAGAGTCTTAACGCGACGAAGACAAAATTAAACGCACGTCGCGTTAGCGTCACTACCGTGAACGTGTCACGTCACAATAACAGCGTGACTAACGCTGTAATTTAACATGCGTTAATAGGGTAGAGGGGTTTTAATGTTTCCAACGTCATTTTTCTGCTAATTCTGCTCTTTTTTTTTTTTTTTACCTCTGAGCAGTGAGCAGACGGACGAACTGCGTCGTTACGTCATCACGTCATCACGTTGCAGCCTCGTTACGTCATCACGTTGACTGCAGTTTTATGTAGGTATAAGAATACTGTTGTTGGAATACTGAATACTGAATAATACAGAATACTGTATAAGTGTATTGTATAAACTTGAGAATTGTTTTTTAACTTTTTCATATTTTTACATGTACAGGTTTTCAGCTAGTCCAAGAGGTCATTTGGTATTTGGTGAGTCAAACATCCCGCCTTCCTGAAAACAGACAGATGGATTCTTTACTGACTGAGGTCCACGCTTTATCCATCCATCCATGCATTCATCCATCCATCAAACATCCATCCATCAAACATCCATCCATCCATCATCCATCAAACATCCTACCTTCCTAAACCCAGACATATGGATTCTTTACTGACTGAGGTCCAAGCTTTATCCATCCATCCATCTATCAAACATCCATCCATCCATCAAACATCCATCCATCCATCCATCAAACATCCATCCATCCATCAAACATATATCCATCCATCAAACATCCATCCATCCATCAAACATCCTGCCTTACTGAACCCAGACAGATGGATTATTTACTGACTGAGGTCCACGCTTTATCCATCC
>JBBPBX010082954.1:0-15625 GCA_038048925.1 Garcialebias charrua | reverse complement strand
TTGGTCCAGCTGAGGCTATAATTCAAGTGCACACCCAAGTACTTGTAGCTGGAGACCAGTGGTGGAGAAAGTACTCAAACACTGTTTATAAGTAAAAGTACAAATAAACAGACAAAAATGTACTCTAGTAAAAGTAGATGTACCATTATATTGTGTTTACTTAAGTAAAAGTAAATAAGTACTTGCTTTTAAAAATGCTTAAAGTATTAAAGTAAAAGTACTTGCTGAATGTATTGCCTAATGCAATGGTCTACAGTATCATTAAGTGTGTGTACTGTACGCATATTTTCTGTAATACATTAATAGTGTTTTTCCATTTTAAAGAACAATGCTGCAGATAACACATGTTTTTATTGTGTTTACTCTGTGACACAGTTCACACTTGGACTTGTGATTCTGTGTGTCAGAATTTCAGGGATGACATGCAGAGTTAAATGTCATTAAGCAAAATAAGAGAGGAATTATTTTACCTTTGAAAGTTTTTATTTAACACAAAGCAGAACCAATGTGTCATTTTAACTGCAGTAAACATGTTTAAATTAAAGTTATCTGTCTGAAAAAAAGGAGCATTATGCCAGGTTTCCACCAAACGCTTTTCGCGCCTCCGAAGCAGCCACTTTACATTGAAAGTCTATGTGGCCGGGCATGTTGGATGCGGCGCATCTACAGCAGTTCAAGCAGCGCGGCAGTGAGTGGCAGCTTTTTTCCGCTCCCACGTCACCTCCGAGCAGCGACTGTCGAAGCTCGATTTGTCCTGCTTCTGCTGCTCGCAGCTTAGCAGCAACCAATCGGGATAGACTCTGCCATGTGATCACGCAACAACGACAGGACTTTTTTTTGGACTTTTCAAACTTACCCATCGAGCCTCCATGAAGAAAACAGCCTCCGGTAAGAAACTTGGCATTTTTACAGTTGCCGCTGTCCGCTCGAGCGTACGGTCACCCCAAACATAAAAAAATGTTTTAATCTCAACAAAGACTTTAGGAGCTGCAGTTTGGCTCATAAAAAATCCACTCAAGTAGTAACGAGGCTCATGTACAGCTGATTTTTTATCTGCCCGGTGTAGAAGAAACAAACGGAAAAGGAGCCAGCCGCTGCTCCCACTGCGTGTCTGCAGACATGTTCGATGAGAACAGACATCTGTTGACAAGCAGCCAACACAGTGCGGTAGGAGATTTTTTGCAGCGCGAAAAGCGTCTGGTGGAAACCCGGCATTAGACCTGACAAAGGAACAGACACTGATCATTTCACCTCCAGTTTGTCATCAACTCTAGTTAAAATATTGTCCAGTCAACCATGGATCAAAAGTGAACAATATTTTAAATTCCTGACACCATTTTCAAAACTTGGATCTGAGTGTCGAGACATTTCTTGTCTCCTAACATCCCATGAACTGATACATTTTAATATTGATACAAGAATTTATTGTTCAAGTTCAGAAGAAGTTGGTTTTCACAGTTTTTTGAGTCCAGTCTGGTTTTTTAGGGAGATGTCCTGCTGTACTGAACAGTCTTTCAATAATCTTTCAATAATCTTTCAATAAGGCCATGGGTGGTGTGTATCTTCTGGCTGAATCTTTGTGGTGGAATCCATTTTGAGTGTGTTAGTGGTGCTGTGGGTGCTCCCAGTTCAGTGACGTTTATACTAGAATATACGTCATTAGTCCAGTTCTTCTTGAAGGCAGGTCTAATGTTACCTGTCCACTTGCAGTGATTCAAATTGATTCAAATTGTTTCAAATTCAAATTCAACTCAAATTGTGTGTGTTTGTGTGTGTGACTGTTTTGTGGTTTCTAAGGACAGTGTTTTGTCAGGACAGTAATGAGCTGTTATCTGATTGTCTGATTATAGCGTATTGCTGTCCTAACAAACCACTGTCCATTAAAACCACAAAACAGTCACACACACAAACACACACAATTTTAGTAGAACATGTTATATTTACATGTAAATGTCTATCTGATATGCATATATACATTTATATGCATATATGTATATACACTGTACAGTACATGAATATGCATTTATGATATGCTTATATACATGTATATATGTATATTTGTGTGTATGTATATGACATAGATATCAATTATATAAATAATGCAGGGATTGTTAAGTATGACTTCAATATTATTAGTCACAGTTTTTTAATTTATAGTTTTCTTTCATTCAGCTAATTTTAATTTCATCTTAGTCCACCTATCATGAGAGGAGTTTTGTAAATACTCTGTCCATTTATCTTTCCTTTATGTGAGATGGATACTTGGGCCAAAAACAAACAATCATGTAATGTTTATTGGTTTACATGTGACAGCAGCTATCATCAAAATGTAGAATTTCCTCTAAATATAAGTATAAATGATCTCTTACAGATGTCATGTGAACACGTCCAGAGTCAGGAGATCGCAGGTAGCCAGAAGCACGATCAACTTCCTTTAAACACGAATACCAAGGTACATTTTAGTTCTTGTGTTCCTAAACAGAATTACTTGCTACGTGTGGTTTCATCAACCTTAATGTTCAATTAGGTGTGTATAGGAGTGTACTATGGTTTTTATGGACAGTTGTTTGTTTGGACAGTCAGACGCTATAAACAATCAGACAATCAATCAGATAACAGCTCATTACTGTCCTGACAAAACACTGTCCTTAAAAACCACAAAACAGTCACACACACAAACACACACAACTTCAGTTGAACATGTTATATTTACATGTATATGTCTATCTGTACATTATATGTATATGCATATATATACATGTATATGTTTATGCATATATACATCTATATGTTTATGCATATGTACATATATGCATATTTTGTATATATACATATATGCATTTACATGTTTAAATGCATTTGCATATACAGTACATGTATATATGCACTTACATATACATGTATATATGCACTTACATATACATGTATATATGCACTTATATATACATGTAATAGGTATGTAAATATAACATGTTCAACTCAAATTGTGTGTGTTTGTGTGTGTGACTGTTTTGTGGTTTCTAAGGACAGTGTTTTGTCAGGACAGTAATGAGCTGTTATCTGATTGTCTGATTACTGTATAGCGTATTGCTGTCCTGACAAAACACTGTCCTTAAAAACCACAAAACGGTCACACACACAAACACACACAACTTCAGTTGAACATGTTATATTTACATGTATATGTCTATCTGAACATTATATGTATATGCATATATATACATGTATATGTTTATGCATATATACATCTATATGTTTATGCATATGTACATATATGCATATTCTTGTATATATACATATATGCATTTACATGTTTAAATGCATTTGCATATACAGTACATGTATATATGCACTTACATATACATGTATATATGCACTTACATATACATGTATATATGCACTTATATATACATGTAATAGGCATGTAAATATAACATGTTCAACTCAAATTGTGTGTGTTTGTGTGTGTGACTGTTTTGTGGTTTCTAAGGACAGTGTTTTGTCAGGACAGTAATGAGCTGTTATCTGATTGTCTGATTATAGCGTATTGCTGTCCTAACAAACCACTGTCCATTAAAACCACAAAACAGTCACACACACAAACACACACAATTTTAGTAGAACATGTTATATTTACATGTATATGTCTATCTGTACAGTATATGCATATATATACATGTATATGCATATATGTATATACACTGTACAGTACATGAATATGCATTTATGATATGCTTATATACATGTATATATGTATATTTGTGTGTATGTATATGACATAGATATCAATTATATAAATAATGCAGGGATTGTTAAGTATGACTTCAATATTATTAGTCACAGTTTTTAAATTTATAGTTTTCTTTCATTCAGCTAATTTTAATTTCATCTTAGTCCACCTATCATGAGAGGAGTTTTGTAAATACTCTGTCCATCCATCTTTCCTTTATGTGAGATGGATACTTTGGCCAAAAACAAACAATCATGTAATGTTTATTGGTTTACATGTGACAGCAGCTATCATCAAAATGTAGAATTTCCTCTAAATATAAGTATAAATGATCTCTTACAGATGTCATGTGAACACGTCCAGAGTCAGGAGATCGCAGGTAGCCAGAAGCACGATCAACTTCCTTTAAACACGAATACCAAGGTACATTTTAGTTCTTGTGTTCCTAAACAGAATTACTTGCTACGTGTGGTTTCATCAACCTTAATGTTCAATTATGTGTGTATAGGAGTGTACTATGGTTTTTATGGACAGTTGTTTGTTTGGACAGTCAGACGCTATAAACAATCAGACAATCAGTCAGATAACAGCTCATTACTGTCCTGACAAAACACTGTCCTTAAAAACCACAAAACAGTCACACACACAAACACACACAACTTCAGTTGAACATGTTATATTTACATGTATATGTCTATCTGTACATTATATGTATATGCATATATATACATGTATATGTTTATGCATATATACATCTATATGTTTATGCATATGTACATATATGCATATTCTTGTATATATACATATATGCATTTACATGTTTAAATGCATTTGCATATACAGTACATGTATATATGCACTTACATATACATGTATATATGCACTTACACATACATGTAAATAGGCACTTACATATACGTGTAATAGGCATGTAAATATAACATGTTCAACTCAAATTGTGTGTGTTTGTGTGTGTGACTGTTTTGTGGTTTCTAAGGACAGTGTTTTGTCAGGACAGTAATGAGCTGTTATCTGATTGTCTGATTATAGCGTATTGCTGTCCTAACAAACCACTGTCCATTAAAACCACAAAACAGTCACACACACAAACACACACAATTTTAGTAGAACATGTTATATTTACATGTATATGTCTATCTGATATGCATATATACATTTATATGCATATATGTATATACACTGTACAGTACATGAATATGCATTTATGATATGCTTATATACATGTATATATGTATATTTGTGTGTATGTATATGACATAGATATCAATTATATAAATAATGCAGGGATTGTTAAGTATGACTTCAATATTATTAGTCACAGTTTTTTAATTTATAGTTTTCTTTCATTCAGCTAATTTTAATTTCATCTTAGTCCACCTATCATGAGAGGAGTTTTGTAAATACTCTGTCCATTTATCTTTCCTTTATGTGAGATGGATACTTGGGCCAAAAACAAACAATCATGTAATGTTTATTGGTTTACATGTGACAGCAGCTATCATCAAAATGTAGAATTTCCTCTAAATATAAGTATAAATGATCTCTTACAGATGTCATGTGAACACGTCCAGAGTCAGGAGATCGCAGGTAGCCAGAAGCACGATCAACTTCCTTTAAACACGAATACCAAGGTACATTTTAGTTCTTGTGTTCCTAAACAGAATTACTTGCTACGTGTGGTTTCATCAACCTTAATGTTCAATTAGGTGTGTATAGGAGTGTACTATGGTTTTTATGGACAGTTGTTTGTTTGGACAGTCAGACGCTATAAACAATCAGACAATCAATCAGATAACAGCTCATTACTGTCCTGACAAAACACTGTCCTTAAAAACCACAAAACAGTCACACACACAAACACACACAACTTCAGTTGAACATGTTATATTTACATGTATATGTCTATCTGTACATTATATGTATATGCATATATATACATGTATATGTTTATGCATATATACATCTATATGTTTATGCATATGTACATATATGCATATTCTTGTATATATACATATATGCATTTACATGTTTAAATGCATTTGCATATACAGTACATGTATATATGCACTTACATATACATGTATATATGCACTTACACATACATGTAAATAGGCACTTACATATACGTGTAATAGGCATGTAAATATAACATGTTCAACTCAAATTGTGTGTGTTTGTGTGTGTGACTGTTTTGTGGTTTCTAAGGACAGTGTTTTGTCAGGACAGTAATGAGCTGTTATCTGATTGTCTGATTATAGCGTATTGCTGTCCTAACAAACCACTGTCCATTAAAACCACAAAACAGTCACACACACAAACACACACAATTTTAGTAGAACATGTTATATTTACATGTATATGTCTATCTGATATGCATATATACATTTATATGCATATATGTATATACACTGTACAGTACATGAATATGCATTTATGATATGCTTATATACATGTATATATGTATATTTGTGTGTATGTATATGACATAGATATCAATTATATAAATAATGCAGGGATTGTTAAGTATGACTTCAATATTATTAGTCACAGTTTTTTAATTTATAGTTTTCTTTCATTCAGCTAATTTTAATTTCATCTTAGTCCACCTATCATGAGAGGAGTTTTGTAAATACTCTGTCCATTTATCTTTCCTTTATGTGAGATGGATACTTGGGCCAAAAACAAACAATCATGTAATGTTTATTGGTTTACATGTGACAGCAGCTATCATCAAAATGTAGAATTTCCTCTAAATATAAGTATAAATGATCTCTTACAGATGTCATGTGAACACGTCCAGAGTCAGGAGATCGCAGGTAGCCAGAAGCACGATCAACTTCCTTTAAACACGAATACCAAGGTACATTTTAGTTCTTGTGTTCCTAAACAGAATTACTTGCTACGTGTGGTTTCATCAACCTTAATGTTCAATTAGTGTGTATAGGAGTGTACTATGGTTTTTATGGACAGTTGTTTGTTTGGACAGTCAGACGCTATAAACAATCAGACAATCAATCAGATAACAGCTCATTACTGTCCTGACAAAACACTGTCCTTAAAAACCACAAAACAGTCACACACACAAACACACACAACTTCAGTTGAACATGTTATATTTACATGTATATGTCTATCTGTACATTATATGTATATGCATATATATACATGTATATGTTTATGCATATATACATCTATATGTTTATGCATATGTACATATATGCATATTCTTGTATATATACATATATGCATTTACATGTTTAAATGCATTTGCATATACAGTACATGTATATATGCACTTACATATACATGTATATATGCACTTACACATACATGTAAATAGGCACTTACATATACGTGTAATAGGCATGTAAATATAACATGTTCAACTCAAATTGTGTGTGTTTGTGTGTGTGACTGTTTTGTGGTTTCTAAGGACAGTGTTTTGTCAGGACAGTAATGAGCTGTTATCTGATTGTCTGATTACTGTATAGCGTATTGCTGTCCTGACAAAACACTGTCCTTAAAAACCACAAAACAGTCACACACACAAACACACACAACTTCAGTTGAACATGTTATATTTACATGTATATGTCTATCTGTACATTATATGTATATGCATATATATACATGTATATGTTTATGCATATATACATCTATATGTTTATGCATATGTACATATATGCATATTCTTGTATATATACATATATGCATTTACATGTTTAAATGCATTTGCATATACAGTACATGTATATATGCACTTACATATACATGTATATATGCACTTACACATACATGTAAATAGGCACTTACATATACGTGTAATAGGCATGTAAATATAACATGTTCAACTCAAATTGTGTGTGTTTGTGTGTGTGACTGTTTTGTGGTTTCTAAGGACAGTGTTTTGTCAGGACAGTAATGAGCTGTTATCTGATTGTCTGATTACTGTATAGCGTATTGCTGTCCTGACAAAACACTGTCCTTAAAAACCACAAAACAGTCACACACACAAACACACACAACTTCAGTTGAACATGTTATATTTACATGTATATGTCTATCTGTACATTATATGTATATGCATATATATACATCTATATGTTTATGCATATGTACATATATGCATATTCTTGTATATATACATATATGCATTTACATGTTTAAATGCATTTGCATATACAGTACATGTATATATGCACTTACATATACATGTATATATGCACTTACATATACATGTATATATGCACTTATATATACATGTAATAGGCATGTAAATATAACATGTTCAACTCAAATTGTGTGTGTTTGTGTGTGTGACTGTTTTGTGGTTTCTAAGGACAGTGTTTTGTCAGGACAGTAATGAGCTGTTATCTGATTGTCTGATTACTGTATAGCGTATTGCTGTCCTGACAAAACACTGTCCTTAAAAACCACAAAACTGTCACACACACAAACACACACAACTTCAGTTGAACATGTTATATTTACATGTATATGTCTATCTGTACATTATATGTATATGCATATATATACATGTATATGTTTATGCATATATACATCTATATGTTTATGCATATGTACATATATGCATATTCTTGTATATATACATATATGCATTTACATGTTTAAATGCATTTGCATATACAGTACATGTATATATGCACTTACATATACATGTATATATGCACTTACATATACATGTATATATGCACTTATATATACATGTAATAGGCATGTAAATATAACATGTTCAACTCAAATTGTGTGTGTTTGTGTGTGTGACTGTTTTGTGGTTTCTAAGGACAGTGTTTTGTCAGGACAGTAATGAGCTGTTATCTGATTGTCTGATTACTGTATAGCGTATTGCTGTCCTGACAAAACACTGTCCTTAAAAACCACAAAACGGTCACACACACAAACACACACAACTTCAGTTGAACATGTTATATTTACATGTATATGTCTATCTGTACATTATATGTATATGCATATATATACATATATATGTTTGTGCATATATACATCTATATGTTTATGCATATGTACATATATGCATATTCTTGTATATATACATATATGCATTTACATGTTTAGATGCATTTGCATATACAGTACATGTATATATTCACTTACATATACATGTATATATGCACTTACATATACATGTATATATGCACTTATATATACATGTAATAGGCATGTAAATATAACATGTTCAACTCAAATTGTGTGTGTTTGTGTGTGTGACTGTTTTGTGGTTTCTAAGGACAGTGTTTTGTCAGGACAGTAATGAGCTGTTATCTGATTGTCTGATTATAGCGTATTGCTGTCCTAACAAACCACTGTCCATTAAAACCACAAAACAGTCACACACACAAACACACACAATTTTAGTAGAACATGTTATATTTACATGTATATGTCTATCTGATATGCATATATACATTTATATGCATATATGTATATACACTGTACAGTACATGAATATGCATTTATGATATGCTTATATACATGTATATATGTATATTTGTGTGTATGTATATGACATAGATATCAATTATATAAATAATGCAGGGATTGTTAAGTATGACTTCAATATTATTAGTCACAGTTTTTTAATTTATAGTTTTCTTTCATTCAGCTAATTTTAATTTCATCTTAGTCCACCTATCATGAGAGGAGTTTTGTAAATACTCTGTCCATTTATCTTTCCTTTATGTGAGATGGATACTTGGGCCAAAAACAAACAATCATGTAATGTTTATTGGTTTACATGTGACAGCAGCTATCATCAAAATGTAGAATTTCCTCTAAATATAAGTATAAATGATCTCTTACAGATGTCATGTGAACACGTCCAGAGTCAGGAGATCGCAGGTAGCCAGAAGCACGATCAACTTCCTTTAAACACGAATACCAAGGTACATTTTAGTTCTTGTGTTCCTAAACAGAATTACTTGCTACGTGTGGTTTCATCAACCTTAATGTTCAATTATGTGTGTATAGGAGTGTACTATGGTTTTTATGGACAGTTGTTTGTTTGGACAGTCAGACGCTATAAACAATCAGACAATCAATCAGATAACAGCTCATTACTGTCCTGACAAAACACTGTCCTTAAAAACCACAAAACAGTCACACACACAAACACACACAACTTCAGTTGAACATGTTATATTTACATGTATATGTCTATCTGTACATTATATGTATATGCATATATATACATGTATATGTTTATGCATATATACATCTATATGTTTATGCATATGTACATATATGCATATTCTTGTATATATACATATATGCATTTACATGTTTAAATGCATTTGCATATACAGTACATGTATATATGCACTTACATATACATGTATATATGCACTTACACATACATGTAAATAGGCACTTACATATACGTGTAATAGGCATGTAAATATAACATGTTCAACTCAAATTGTGTGTGTTTGTGTGTGTGACTGTTTTGTGGTTTCTAAGGACAGTGTTTTGTCAGGACAGTAATGAGCTGTTATCTGATTGTCTGATTACTGTATAGCGTATTGCTGTCCTGACAAAACACTGTCCTTAAAAACCACAAAACAGTCACACACACAAACACACACAACTTCAGTTGAACATGTTATATTTACATGTATATGTCTATCTGTACATTATATGTATATGCATATATATACATGTATATGTTTATGCATATATACATCTATATGTTTATGCATATGTACATATATGCATATTCTTGTATATATACATATATGCATTTACATGTTTAAATGCATTTGCATATACAGTACATGTATATATGCACTTACATATACATGTATATATGCACTTACACATACATGTAAATAGGCACTTACATATACGTGTAATAGGCATGTAAATATAACATGTTCAACTCAAATTGTGTGTGTTTGTGTGTGTGACTGTTTTGTGGTTTCTAAGGACAGTGTTTTGTCAGGACAGTAATGAGCTGTTATCTGATTGTCTGATTATAGCGTATTGCTGTCCTAACAAACCACTGTCCATTAAAACCACAAAACAGTCACACACACAAACACACACAATTTTAGTAGAACATGTTATATTTACATGTATATGTCTATCTGATATGCATATATACATTTATATGCATATATGTATATACACTGTACAGTACATGAATATGCATTTATGATATGCTTATATACATGTATATATGTATATTTGTGTGTATGTATATGACATAGATATCAATTATATAAATAATGCAGGGATTGTTAAGTATGACTTCAATATTATTAGTCACAGTTTTTAAATTTATAGTTTTCTTTCATTCAGCTAATTTTAATTTCATCTTAGTCCACCTATCATGAGAGGAGTTTTGTAAATACTCTGTCCATCCATCTTTCCTTTATGTGAGATGGATACTTTGGCCAAAAACAAACAATCATGTAATGTTTATTGGTTTACATGTGACAGCAGCTATCATCAAAATGTAGAATTTCCTCTAAATATAAGTATAAATGATCTCTTACAGATGTCATGTGAACACGTCCAGAGTCAGGAGATCGCAGGTAGCCAGAAGCACGATCAACTTCCTTTAAACACGAATACCAAGGTACATTTTAGTTCTTGTGTTCCTAAACAGAATTACTTGCTACGTGTGGTTTCATCAACCTTAATGTTCAATTAGGTGTGTATAGGAGTGTACTATGGTTTTTATGGACAGTTGTTTGTTTGGACAGTCAGACGCTATAAACAATCAGACAATCAGTCAGATAACAGCTCATTACTGTCCTGACAAAACACTGTCCTTAAAAACCACAAAACAGTCACACACACAAACACACACAACTTCAGTTGAACATGTTATATTTACATGTATATGTCTATCTGTACATTATATGTATATGCATATATATACATGTATATGTTTATGCATATATACATCTATATGTTTATGCATATGTACATATATGCATATTCTTGTATATATACATATATGCATTTACATGTTTAAATGCATTTGCATATACAGTACATGTATATATGCACTTACATATACATGTATATATGCACTTACACATACATGTAAATAGGCACTTACATATACGTGTAATAGGCATGTAAATATAACATGTTCAACTCAAATTGTGTGTGTTTGTGTGTGTGACTGTTTTGTGGTTTCTAAGGACAGTGTTTTGTCAGGACAGTAATGAGCTGTTATCTGATTGTCTGATTACTGTATAGCGTATTGCTGTCCTGACAAAACACTGTCCTTAAAAACCACAAAACAGTCACACACACAAACACACACAACTTCAGTTGAACATGTTATATTTACATGTATATGTCTATCTGTACATTATATGTATATGCATATATATACATGTATATGTTTATGCATATATACATCTATATGTTTATGCATATGTACATATATGCATATTCTTGTATATATACATATATGCATTTACATGTTTAAATGCATTTGCATATACAGTACATGTATATATGCACTTACATATACATGTATATATGCACTTACACATACATGTAAATAGGCACTTACATATACGTGTAATAGGCATGTAAATATAACATGTTCAACTCAAATTGTGTGTGTTTGTGTGTGTGACTGTTTTGTGGTTTCTAAGGACAGTGTTTTGTCAGGACAGTAATGAGCTGTTATCTGATTGTCTGATTACTGTATAGCGTATTGCTGTCCTGACAAAACACTGTCCTTAAAAACCACAAAACAGTCACACACACAAACACACACAACTTCAGTTGAACATGTTATATTTACATGTATATGTCTATCTGTACATTATATGTATATGCATATATATACATCTATATGTTTATGCATATGTACATATATGCATATTCTTGTATATATACATATATGCATTTACATGTTTAAATGCATTTGCATATACAGTACATGTATATATGCACTTACATATACATGTATATATGCACTTACATATACATGTATATATGCACTTATATATACATGTAATAGGCATGTAAATATAACATGTTCAACTCAAATTGTGTGTGTTTGTGTGTGTGACTGTTTTGTGGTTTCTAAGAACAGTGTTTTGTCAGGACAGTAATGAGCTGTTATCTGATTGTCTGATTACTGTATAGCGTATTGCTGTCCTGACAAAACACTGTCCTTAAAAACCACAAAACTGTCACACACACAAACACACACAACTTCAGTTGAACATGTTATATTTACATGTATATGTCTATCTGTACATTATATGTATATGCATATATATACATGTATATGTTTATGCATATATACATCTATATGTTTATGCATATGTACATATATGCATATTCTTGTATATATACATATATGCATTTACATGTTTAATGCATTTGCATATACAGTACATGTATATATGCACTTACATATACATGTATATATGCACTTACATATACATGTATATATGCACTTATATATACATGTAATAGGCATGTAAATATAACATGTTCAACTCAAATTGTGTGTGTTTGTGTGTGTGACTGTTTTGTGGTTTCTAAGGACAGTGTTTTGTCAGGACAGTAATGAGCTGTTATCTGATTGTCTGATTACTGTATAGCGTATTGCTGTCCTGACAAAACACTGTCCTTAAAAACCACAAAACGGTCACACACACAAACACACACAACTTCAGTTGAACATGTTATATTTACATGTATATGTCTATCTGTACATTATATGTATATGCATATATATACATGTATATGTTTATGCATATATACATCTATATGTTTATGCATATGTACATATATGCATATTCTTGTATATATACATATATGCATTTACATGTTTAAATGCATTTGCATATACAGTACATGTATATATGCACTTACATATACATGTATATATGCACTTACACATACATGTAAATAGGCACTTACATATACGTGTAATAGGCATGTAAATATAACATGTTCAACTCAAATTGTGTGTGTTTGTGTGTGTGACTGTTTTGTGGTTTCTAAGGACAGTGTTTTGTCAGGACAGTAATGAGCTGTTATCTGATTGTCTGATTACTGTATAGCGTATTGCTGTCCTGACAAAACACTGTCCTTAAAAACCACAAAACAGTCACACACACAAACACACACAACTTCAGTTGAACATGTTATATTTACATGTATATGTCTATCTGTACATTATATGTATATGCATATATATACATGTATATGTTTATGCATATATACATCTATATGTTTATGCATATGTACATATATGCATATTTTTGTATATATACATATATGCATTTACATGTTTAAATGCATTTGTATATACAGTACATGTATATATGCACTTACATATACATGTATATATGCACTTACATATACATGTATATATGCACTTACATATACATGTAATAGGCATGTAAATATAACATGTTCAACTCAAATTGTGTGTGTTTGTGTGTGTGACTGTTTTGTGGTTTCTAAGGACAGTGTTTTGTCAGGACAGTAATGAGCTGTTATCTGATTGTCTGATTACTGTATAGCGTATTGCTGTCCTGACAAAACACTGTCCTTAAAAACCACAAAACAGTCACACACACAAACACACACAACTTCAGTTGAACATGTTATATTTACATGTATATGTCTATCTGTACATTATATGTATATGCATATATATACATGTATATGTTTATGCATATATACATCTATATGTTTATGCATATGTACATATATGCATATTCTTGTATATATACATATATGCATTTACATGTTTAAATGCATTTGCATATACATATACATGTATATATGCACTTACATATACATGTATATATGCACTTATATATACATGTAATAGGCATGTAAATATAACATGTTCAACTCAAATTGTGTGTTTGTGTGTGTGACTGTTTTGTGGTTTCTAAGGACAGTGTTTTGTCAGGACAGTAATGAGCTGTTATCTGATTGTCTGATTATAGCGTATTGCTGTCCTAACAAACCACTGTCCATTAAAACCACAAAACAGTCACACACACAAACACACACAATTTTAGTAGAACATGTTATATTTACATGTATATGTCTATCTGTACAGTATATGCATATATATACATGTATATGCATATATGTATATACACTGTACAGTACATGAATATGCATTTATGATATGCTTATATACATGTATATATGTATATTTGTGTGTATGTATATGACATAGATATCAATTATATAAATAATGCAGGGATTGTTAAGTATGACTTCAATATTATTAGTCACAGTTTTTAAATTTATAGTTTTCTTTCATTCAGCTAATTTTAATTTCATCTTAGTCCACCTATCATGAGAGGAGTTTTGTAAATACTCTGTCCATCCATCTTTCCTTTATGTGAGATGGATACTTTGGCCAAAAACAATCATGTAATGTTTATTGGTTTACATGTGACAGCAGCTATCATCAAAATGTAGAATTTCCTCTAAATATAAGTATAAATGATCTGTTACAGATGTCATGTGAACACGTCCAGAGTCAGGAGATCGCAGGTAGCCAGAAGCACGATCAACTTCCTTTAAACACGAATACCAAGGTACATTTTAGTTCTTGTGTTCCTAAACAGAATTACTTGCTACGTGTGGTTTCATCAACCTTAATGTTCAATTATGTGTGTATAGGAGTGTACTATGGTTTTTATGGACAGTTGTTTGTTTGGACAGTCAGACGCTATAAACAATCAGACAATCAATCAGATAACAGCTCATTACTGTCCTGACAAAACACTGTCCTTAAAAACCACAAAACAGTCACACACACAAACACACACAACTTCAGTTGAACATGTTATATTTACATGTATATGTCTATCTGTACAT
>JBBPBX010082953.1:0-12769 GCA_038048925.1 Garcialebias charrua | reverse complement strand
ATTCAATTTATAACGCGCTTTTCATTAGTGAAAATCTCAAAGCGCTACACACATTGAATGCTACACACATTCATACACCGGTAGCGGCAGACTACCATGCAAGGTGCTTTCCAGTCCTACCCACTGTATCCTCCTTTCTACAGTGTCATGCCCCATATGTAGAATGTTCTGTAAAAGCAACATCATGCTTGAGTTTGTGATGTTGGTCTGGATATCATCACTGTTGCTCTTGTCAAATGAAGAGCACTAGCGATCACCACATGTCAAACGTCACAAACACGATTGTGATATTGCTAAATAACATGCAGCCTTGTGTACCTGTAATAGCACCAGCTGTTCACTGTTCAGGGTCCAGCTGAAGCATGGCCACCACCACTTCTTGGACTGTATGTTGACTCTGTAGCGGCTGACAAACTGGTCATGCAGGTCCACTCCTCCCATGTGTGTGTTGTAATCCTGGATACACTTGGGCTGTCTGACCTTGTCCATGGTCCGTTTTTGTTTGTTCCATCTCTTTGCCTCAGTTTCGATGAACTCCCTTTCCATGTTTGACACCACAGTGACCATGCTGTTGTCATTCCACCTTACAATCAGCTTCTCTGCCTCAACCAGATATTCAGCATTTCCTCTGGGTGTCTTCTTGAAGGTCTGGGGTTCTGTGAAAGGAACCTTGTGGAGCTGAGCTTGTCGCATCGTGCCACAGCTGCCATAGCCTCTCAGGGTCATCTCATCCACCAGGGACAGGGTTGTGAAGAGGTTGTCATGGTAAAACTTGACTCCAGGTGGAACTTCAGCTTTCTCTGCCAGGCCAAGAACCACACTTGGTCCCTGACCAAGTCCAGTTTCCACCAGATCTGTGTGGCTTCCTACATATGGCTAGATCATCAACATCTTGGGGGCCAAGATGGTGTAGTGGCAGGGCTTCCGACTTGGGACCCGAAGGACGCGGGTTCGCGCCCCGGCCACTACACACCTTGGGGTGTCTATGAGTGCACACCTAATTCTCCAGCTCCCCGGGCGCTTTCTATGGCTGCTCACTGCACCACCTGGTGGTGGTTGGGTTAAATGCAGAGACGAATTTCGTCTGTGTATGGGAAACATACACAGATGACAGAAAAGGACATTACTGTATTAGTATTATTATTATCTTTTACCTCAGCGAAACACAAGCTAATGTTAGGCTAGCAAAAAAATGATGTTAGCTAGCAAGAGAATGATGTATGGAAGCGAATAAAAATCTTAGACACACAGGCCTTGACTACATAATTTATTTTGCTAGGAAGAGTATCCTTAGAAGACTAAAATAAGACATTGCACATCATTTTACAATTTGAAATAAGAAAATTAGGTGCAATCCTGCAGACAGTGTTTTCCTGTAGTTAGCGACAAGCTATGTGCCCATTGGCAACTTTTGTTGCCACTTACAAAAAGACGCCCATGAACAAAAAAATATTTATCCTAGGTACAATTTTTGTGGAGAGTGTTACTGTAGAGACTTGAAAGATTAAATAATTATAAAAATGTATGGGGGAAAACCATAAGAAATGTTATGAAAATTACCTTTTTCCAGGACGATTTGCATATTCCATGTCTTCAGCCGGATGGCCCAGGAAAGCATGTGATGTCATGCAACAGGAAGCACTTGGAAACATTTTTTTAAATCAAAACCTTTGGCTAAGTTGTCTACTAGTTTATAGGTGGAAAATGTTGCATTGAGATTTTGTTACTGAGTGGAAAATGACAGTGATACACTTTGGCAACAATTGTTGCCAGTTGGGCTAAATGGGTGGTTATTAATTAAGGGACATACATCTTTAAACAGCCTGGTTGGGATGAGATCCAGCAGACATGTGGATGGTTTGGATGAAGATATTATTTCTGACAGTTCAGAGAGTTGAACCGGACAAAGACAGTCCAAACACAAAGCAGGCTCCAGTGATATCTGTATGTATATATCTGACAGGGAACCATGGTGATAGTAGGAAGTATGGTTTGACTGTTCTCTAACTGAAATAATTTTATTTATAAAGAATCTCAGGAAGTCATCACTAGGAATACATGAGTCAACAGAGAGAGGATTTTTCTGTAGTTATCGTACTGAAAGGGATCCTGGGGTTATTTTTATTCTCATCTTTTAAAGATGAATAATACAAAGGTCTAGCTTTACGGAGAACTTTCTCATTATGTTAGCAGACTATCTTTCCAAGTTGAATATACAGTAATTACTGGAGCACCATTTTCTCTTCAACTTTCCATCTATTTTCTGTCAAATATAAAATTTCCCAGAGAGATCAAACTGTACAGTTTAAATTTTAAATTTATAATTTTATTTCTCTAACTGCTTGAAGACTTTATCTCTATCCACAGCTGACTGCTTGGTGGACAGTTGTCGATTTTAATGATGATCTTTGGTTGCAACATGTTTAAAATAAAAGTTTTCTAAATAGTTTTCCACAATCTCCATCAAATACCTTTGTATTTGTTTTTTCTTTTGCCAATTGCTTTTGTTTCATTGGCACATGACATTTATATAGTTAAAGCAGGAAGTCTTTTCTGAATATGCTGTGTGTATGTTAGGCCTTAGTGAATTTATTTTATTACATACAATAACAACAGAATCTGTCCTATTCTAAACTATGATGAAAACACACACTACATTATTAACAGATTAATGTTGATGCTTCATGAAAATACTTTAAGCTCAGTATCTACTCTTGTTAAAAAACAAACACAATGTTTGGTCGGTCTAAAGGTTACACAAACAGAAAAACACACGTTTTATTTGAACACAGACTGACCTCGCTCGTGTTTGTCTGTTCAACCCTCTGCAGTGTGTTTAAAGTTCAAACAGCAGGATCAAGATGGCCGACAGCCTCCTGATGATGTGTTCAGGAACCGCGAGTGCTCATTAAAACCACACACTCTCTTGTGTTCAGATGAAGACTGGGTAAGAAGTGGAAACATCAGATTTATTAAACAGTCATCTGCCAGGAACATTATTTTATTAATTAGATTATTGGCTATACTATGGATTGGTGTTTGTTTTCTTAATCATGTTCCCTTACTGGATAAAAGTTAATGAAAGTGTTGAATATTGATAAGAAAAAGTAATGTCTTGGGGTAGATCCCTGAGGTTCCCCACATTAAAGGTTCAGTATGCAGTTTCTGTAGAACTGCAGAACTTAGAAATATTTTCAACAGGCAAAGCATTCTGATCCCTCCCCCTCAGAGCCATATGTGGCTCTGCCCCCTTGTGGTCTGTTGAATTTCAAATTCAAGCTCTGTTTTTATTGGCTGGTTACAAACTCTGTTTTTATTGGCTGGAAAATGGCGGGTCACCTTTTCTTTTTAGAAATGCTTATTTACCACCTGGAGAAGCAAGGGGACAATATTTTTTTTAATTTTTTTTCAGAGATTACCTGGCTAACATCAGTCTGTCAGGAGGTAGTGACAGAGTGAAGAAATATGTTCATAAAAAAAGCTACATACTGCAGCTTTAACTGGACAAATGATTGGATGTGGGTTGGGTTCCTAACTGAGTTGTGTTTTGTTCTCCAAAGGTTTCTAAATGTCCGTGTGGCTGCAGACTGCAGGCGCTGATCTCACTGACGCACACGGACGTGGAGAGGAAACTGCAGGCCGTCTGTAAAAATGTAAAAGTGTATGAAGACACAAGCGAGAAGTCCATGTTGACGATCACGCAGGTCTACAACCTCCACCGGAGAGCCGTGGTCAACAGAAACAGTTACGTCTGGACCAAGTGAAGATCACTGATGTTGTGTTGACTTCTTAAATGTTACATGTGATGTGTTTCTAGTGTCAGATCAACAGAAACAGTTACGTCTGGACGACATGAAGATCACTGATGTTGTGTTGACTTCTTAAATGTTACATTTGTTGTGTTTCTAGTGTCAGATCAACAGAAACAGTTACGTCTGGACGACATGAAGATCACTGATGTTGTGTTGACTTCTTAAATGTTACATTTGTTGTGTTTCTAGTGTCAGATCAACAGAAACAGTTACGTCTGGACCAAGTGAAGATCACTGATGTTGTGTTGACTTCTTAAATGTTACATTTGATGTGTTTCTAGTGTCAGATCAACAGAAACAGTTACGTCTGGACGACGTGAAGATCACTGATGTTGTGTTGACTTCTTAAATGTTACATTTGTTGTGTTTCTAGTGTCAGATCAACAGAAACAGTTACGTCTGGACCAAGTGAAGATCACTGATGTTGTGTTGACTTCTTAAATGTTACATTTGTTGTGTTTCTAGTGTCAGATCAACAGAAACAGTTACGTCTGGACCAAGTGAAGATCACTGATGTTGTGTTGACTTCTTAAATGTTACATTTGTTGTGTTTCTAGTGTCAGATCAACAGAAACAGTTACGTCTGGACCAAGTGAAGATCACTGATGTTGTGTTGACTTCTTAAATGTTACATTTGATGTGTTTCTAGTGTCAGATCAACAGAAACAGTTACGTCTGGACCAAGTGAAGATCACTGATGTTGTGTTGACTTCTTAAATGTTACATTTGTTGTGTTTCTAGTGTCAGATCAACAGAAACAGTTACGTCTGGACGACGTGAAGATCACTGATGTTGTGTTGACTTCTTAAATGTTACATTTGTTGTGTTTCTAGTGTCAGATCAACAGAAACAGTTACGTCTGGACCAAGTGAAGATCACTGATGTTGTGTTGACTTCTTAAATGTTACATTTGTTGTGTTTCTAGTGTCAGATCAACAGAAACAGTTACGTCTGGACCAAGTGAAGATCACTGATGTTGTGTTGACTTCTTAAATGTTACATTTGATGTGTTTCTAGTGTCAGATCAACAGAAACAGTTACGTCTGGACCAAGTGAAGATCACTGATGTTGTGTTGACTTCTTAAATGTTACATTTGATGTGTTTCTAGTGTCAGATCAACAGAAACAGTTACGTCTGGACCAAGTGAAGATCACTGATGTTGTGTTGACTTCTTAAATGTTACATTTGTTGTGTTTCTAGTGTCAGATCAACAGAAACAGTTACGTCTGGACCAAGTGAAGATCACTGATGTTGTGTTGACTTCTTAAATGTTACATTTGTTGTGTTTCTAGTGTCAGATCAACAGAAACAGTTACGTCTGGACCAAGTGAAGATCACTGATGTTGTGTTGACTTCTTAAATGTTACATTTGTTGTGTTTCTAGTGTCAGATCAACAGAAACAGTTACGTCTGGACCAAGTGAAGATCACTGATGTTGTGTTGACTTCTTAAATGTTACATTTGTTGTGTTTCTAGTGTCAGATCAACAGAAACAGTTACGTCTGGACCAAGTGAAGATCACTGATGTTGTGTTGACTTCTTAAATGTTACATTTGATGTGTTTCTAGTGTCAGATCAACAGAAACAGTTACGTCTGGACCAAGTGAAGATCACTGATGTTGTGTTGACTTCTTAAATGTTACATTTGTTGTGTTTCTAGTGTCAGATCAACAGAAACAGTTACGTCTGGACCAAGTGAAGATCACTGATGTTGTGTTGACTTCTTAAATGTTACATTTGTTGTGTTTCTAGTGTCAGATCAACAGAAACAGTTACGTCTGGACCAAGTGAAGATCACTGATGTTGTGTTGACTTCTTAAATGTTACATTTGATGTGTTTCTAGTGTCAGATCAACAGAAACAGTTACGTCTGGACCAAGTGAAGATCACTGATGTTGTGTTGACTTCTTAAATGTTACATTTGATGTGTTTCTAGTGTCAGATCAACAGAAACAGTTACGTCTGGACGACATGAAGATCACTGATGTTGTGTTGACTTCTTAAATGTTACATTTGATGTGTTTCTAGTGTCAGATCAACAGAAACAGTTACGTCTGGACGACATGAAGATCACTGATGTTGTGTTGACTTCTTAAATGTTACATTTGATGTGTTTCTAGTGTCAGATCAACAGAAACAGTTACGTCTGGACCAAGTGAAGATCACTGATGTTGTGTTGACTTCTTAAATGTTACATTTGTTGTGTTTCTAGTGTCAGATCAACAGAAACAGTTACGTCTGGACCAAGTGAAGATCACTGATGTTGTGTTGACTTCTTAAATGTTACATGTGATGTGTTTCTAGTGTCAGATCAACAGAAACAGTTACGTCTGGACGACATGAAGATCACTGATGTTGTGTTGACTTCTTAAATGTTACATTTGATGTGTTTCTAGTGTCAGATCAACAGAAACAGTTACGTCTGGACGACATGAAGATCACTGATGTTGTGTTGACTTCTTAAATGTTACATTTGTTGTGTTTCTAGTGTCAGATCAACAGAAACAGTTACGTCTGGACGACATGAAGATCACTGATGTTGTGTTGACTTCTTAAATGTTACATTTGTTGTGTTTCTAGTGTCAGATCAACAGAAACAGTTACGTCTGGACCAAGTGAAGATCACTGATGTTGTGCTGACTTCTTAAACGTTACATTTGTTGTGTTTCTAGTGTCAGATCAACAGAAACAGTTACGTCTGGACGACATGAAGATCACTGATGTTGTGTTGACTTCTTAAATGTTACATTTGTTGTGTTTCTAGTGTCAGATCAACAGAAACAGTTACGTCTGGACCAAGTGAAGATCACTGATGTTGTGTTGACTTCTTAAATGTTACATTTGATGTGTTTCTAGTGTCAGATCAACAGAAACAGTTACGTCTGGACGACATGAAGATCACTGATGTTGTGTTGACTTCTTAAATGTTACATTTGTTGTGTTTCTAGTGTCAGATCAACAGAAACAGTTACGTCTGGACCAAGTGAAGATCACTGATGTTGTGTTGACTTCTTAAATGTTACATTTGTTGTGTTTCTAGTGTCAGATCAACAGAAACAGTTACGTCTGGACCAAGTGAAGATCACTGATGTTGTGTTGACTTCTTAAATGTTACATGTGATGTGTTTCTAGTGTCAGATCAACAGAAACAGTTACGTCTGGACCAAGTGAAGATCACTGATGTTGTGCTGACTTCTTAAATGTTACATTTGTTGTGTTTCTAGTGTCAGATCAACAGAAACAGTTACGTCTGGACCAAGTGAAGATCACTGATGTTGTGTTGACTTCTTAAATGTTACATGTGATGTGTTTCTAGTGTCAGATCAACAGAAACAGTTACGTCTGGACCAAGTGAAGATCACTGATGTTGTGTTGACTTCTTAAATGTTACGTTTGTTGTGTTTCTAGTGTCAGATCAACAGAAACAGTTACGTCTGGACGACATGAAGATCACTGATGTTGTGTTGACTTCTTAAATGTTACATGTGATGTGTTTCTAGTGTCAGATCAACAGAAACAGTTACGTCTGGACCAAGTGAAGATCACTGATGTTGTGCTGACTTCTTAAATGTTACATGTGATGTGTTTCTAGTGTCAGATCAACAGAAACAGTTACGTCTGGACCAAGTGAAGATCACTGATGTTGTGCTGACTTCTTAAATGTTACATTTGTTGTGTTTCTAGTGTCAGATCAACAGAAACAGTTACGTCTGGACCAAGTGAAGATCACTGATGTTGTGTTGACTTCTTAAATGTTACATGTGATGTGTTTCTAGTGTCAGATCAACAGAAACAGTTACGTCTGGACCAAGTGAAGATCACTGATGTTGTGTTGACTTCTTAAATGTTACATTTGTTGTGTTTCTAGTGTCAGATCAACAGAAACAGTTACGTCTGGACCAAGTGAAGATCACTGATGTTGTGTTGACTTCTTAAACGTTACATTTGTTGTGTTTCTAGTGTCAGATCAACAGAAACAGTTACGTCTGGACCAAGTGAAGATCACTGATGTTGTGTTGACTTCTTAAATGTTACATTTGTTGTGTTTCTAGTGTCAGATCAACAGAAACAGTTACGTCTGGACCAAGTGAAGATCACTGATGTTGTGTTGACTTCTTAAATGTTACATTTGTTGTGTTTCTAGTGTCAGATCAACAGAAACAGTTACGTCTGGACCAAGTGAAGATCACTGATGTTGTGTTGACTTCTTAAATGTTACATGTGATGTGTTTCTAGTGTCAGATCAACAGAAACAGTTACGTCTGGACCAAGTGAAGATCACTGATGTTGTGTTGACTTCTTAAATGTTACATTTGTTGTGTTTCTAGTGTCAGATCAACAGAAACAGTTACGTCTGGACCAAGTGAAGATCACTGATGTTGTGTTGACTTCTTAAATGTTACATTTGATGTGTTTCTAGTGTCAGATCAACAGAAACAGTTACGTCTGGACCAAGTGAAGATCACTGATGTTGTGTTGACTTCTTAAATGTTACATTTGTTGTGTTTCTAGTGTCAGATCAACAGAAACAGTTACGTCTGGACCAAGTGAAGATCACTGATGTTGTGTTGACTTCTTAAATGTTACATGTGATGTGTTTCTAGTGTCAGATCAACAGAAACAGTTACGTCTGGACCAAGTGAAGATCACTGATGTTGTGTTGACTTCTTAAATGTTACATTTGTTGTGTTTCTAGTGTCAGATCAACAGAAACAGTTACGTCTGGACCAAGTGAAGATCACTGATGTTGTGCTGAATTCTTAAATGTTACATTTGTTGTGTTTCTAGTGTCAGATCAACAGAAACAGTTACGTCTGGACCAAGTGAAGATCACTGATGTTGTGTTGACTTCTTAAATGTTACATTTGTTGTGTTTCTAGTGTCAGATCAACAGAAACAGTTACGTCTGGACCAAGTGAAGATCACTGATGTTGTGTTGACTTCTTAAATGTTACATTTGTTGTGTTTCTAGTGTCAGATCAACAGAAACAGTTACGTCTGGACCAAGTGAAGATCACTGATGTTGTGTTGACTTCTTAAATGTTACATTTGTTGTGTTTCTAGTGTCAGATCAACAGAAACAGTTACGTCTGGACCAAGTGAAGATCACTGATGTTGTGCTGAATTCTTAAATGTTACATTTGTTGTGTTTCTAGTGTCAGATCAACAGAAACAGTTACGTCTGGACCAAGTGAAGATCACTGATGTTGTGTTGACTTCTTAAATGTTACATTTGATGTGTTTCTAGTGTCAGATCAACAGAAACAGTTACGTCTGGACCAAGTGAAGATCACTGATGTTGTGTTGACTTCTTAAATGTTACATTTGTTGTGTTTCTAGTGTCAGATCAACAGAAACAGTTACGTCTGGACCAAGTGAAGATCACTGATGTTGTGTTGACTTCTTAAATGTTACATTTGTTGTGTTTCTAGTGTCAGATCAACAGAAACAGTTACGTCTGGACCAAGTGAAGATCACTGATGTTGTGTTGACTTCTTAAATGTTACATTTGTTGTGTTTCTAGTGTCAGATCAACAGAAACAGTTACGTCTGGACCAAGTGAAGATCACTGATGTTGTGTTGACTTCTTAAATGTTACATTTGTTGTGTTTCTAGTGTCAGATCAACAGAAACAGTTACGTCTGGACCAAGTGAAGATCACTGATGTTGTGTTGACTTCTTAAATGTTACATTTGATGTGTTTCTAGTGTCAGATCAACAGAAACAGTTACGTCTGGACCAAGTGAAGATCACTGATGTTGTGTTGACTTCTTAAACGTTACATTTGTTGTGTTTCTAGTGTCAGATCAACAGAAACAGTTACGTCTGGACGACATGAAGATCACTGATGTTGTGTTGACTTCTTAAATGTTACATTTGTTGTGTTTCTAGTGTCAGATCAACAGAAACAGTTACGTCTGGACCAAGTGAAGATCACTGATGTTGTGTTGACTTCTTAAATGTTACATTTGTTGTGTTTCTAGTGTCAGATCAACAGAAACAGTTACGTCTGGACCAAGTGAAGATCACTGATGTTGTGTTGACTTCTTAAATGTTACATTTGTTGTGTTTCTAGTGTCAGATCAACAGAAACAGTTACGTCTGGACCAAGTGAAGATCACTGATGTTGTGTTGACTTCTTAAATGTTACATTTGTTGTGTTTCTAGTGTCAGATCAACAGAAACAGTTACGTCTGGACCAAGTGAAGATCACTGATGTTGTGTTGACTTCTTAAATGTTACGTTTGTTGTGTTTCTAGTGTCAGATCAACAGAAACAGTTACGTCTGGACCAAGTGAAGATCACTGATGTTGTGTTGACTTCTTAAATGTTACATGTGATGTGTTTCTAGTGTCAGATCAACAGAAACAGTTACGTCTGGACCAAGTGAAGATCACTGATGTTGTGCTGACTTCTTAAATGTTACATTTGTTGTGTTTCTAGTGTCAGATCAACAGAAACAGTTACGTCTGGACCAAGTGAAGATCACTGATGTTGTGCTGACTTCTTAAATGTTACATTTGTTGTGTTTCTAGTGTCAGATCAACAGAAACAGTTACGTCTGGACCAAGTGAAGATCACTGATGTTGTGCTGAATTCTTAAATGTTACATTTGTTGTGTTTCTAGTGTCAGATCAACAGAAACAGTTACGTCTGGACCAAGTGAAGATCACTGATGTTGTGCTGACTTCTTAAACGTTACATTTGTTGTGTTTCTAGTGTCAGATCAACAGAAACAGTTACGTCTGGACGACATGAAGATCACTGATGTTGTGTTGACTTCTTAAATGTTACATTTGTTGTGTTTCTAGTGTCAGATCAACAGAAACAGTTACGTCTGGACCAAGTGAAGATCACTGATGTTGTGCTGACTTCTTAAACGTTACATTTGTTGTGTTTCTAGTGTCAGATCAACAGAAACAGTTACGTCTGGACGACATGAAGATCACTGATGTTGTGTTGACTTCTTAAATGTTACATTTGTTGTGTTTCTAGTGTCAGATCAACAGAAACAGTTACGTCTGGACCAAGTGAAGATCACTGATGTTGTGTTGACTTCTTAAACGTTACATTTGTTGTGTTTCTAGTGTCAGATCAACAGAAACAGTTACGTCTGGACCAAGTGAAGATCACTGATGTTGTGTTGACTTCTTAAATGTTACATTTGATGTGTTTCTAGTGTCAGATCAACAGAAACAGTTACGTCTGGACCAAGTGAAGATCACTGATGTTGTGTTGACTTCTTAAATGTTACATTTGTTGTGTTTCTAGTGTCAGATCAACAGAAACAGTTACGTCTGGACCAAGTGAAGATCACTGATGTTGTGTTGACTTCTTAAATGTTACATTTGATGTGTTTCTAGTGTCAGATCAACAGAAACAGTTACGTCTGGACCAAGTGAAGATCACTGATGTTGTGTTGACTTCTTAAATGTTACATTTGTTGTGTTTCTAGTGTCAGATCAACAGAAACAGTTACGTCTGGACCAAGTGAAGATCACTGATGTTGTGTTGACTTCTTAAATGTTACATTTGTTGTGTTTCTAGTGTCAGATCAACAGAAACAGTTACGTCTGGACGACATGAAGATCACTGATGTTGTGTTGACTTCTTAAATGTTACATGTGATGTGTTTCTAGTGTCAGATCAACAGAAACAGTTACGTCTGGACCAAGTGAAGATCACTGATGTTGTGCTGACTTCTTAAATGTTACATTTGTTGTGTTTCTAGTGTCAGATCAACAGAAACAGTTACGTCTGGACCAAGTGAAGATCACTGATGTTGTGCTGACTTCTTAAATGTTACATTTGTTGTGTTTCTAGTGTCAGATCAACAGAAACAGTTACGTCTGGACCAAGTGAAGATCACTGATGTTGTGCTGAATTCTTAAATGTTACATTTGTTGTGTTTCTAGTGTCAGATCAACAGAAACAGTTACGTCTGGACCAAGTGAAGATCACTGATGTTGTGCTGACTTCTTAAACGTTACATTTGTTGTGTTTCTAGTGTCAGATCAACAGAAACAGTTACGTCTGGACGACATGAAGATCACTGATGTTGTGTTGACTTCTTAAATGTTACATTTGTTGTGTTTCTAGTGTCAGATCAACAGAAACAGTTACGTCTGGACCAAGTGAAGATCACTGATGTTGTGTTGACTTCTTAAACGTTACATTTGTTGTGTTTCTAGTGTCAGATCAACAGAAACAGTTACGTCTGGACCAAGTGAAGATCACTGATGTTGTGTTGACTTCTTAAATGTTACATTTGATGTGTTTCTAGTGTCAGATCAACAGAAACAGTTACGTCTGGACCAAGTGAAGATCACTGATGTTGTGTGAATTCTTAAATGTTACATTTGTTGTGTTTCTAGTGTCAGATCAACAGAAACAGTTACGTCTGGACCAAGTGAAGATCACTGATGTTGTGTTGAATTCTTAAATGTTACATTTGATGTGTTTCTAGTGTCAGATCAACAGAAACAGTTACGTCTGGACCAAGTGAAGATCACTGATGTTGTGTTGACTTCTTAAATGTTACATTTGTTGTGTTTCTAGTGTCAGATCAACAGAAACAGTTACGTCTGGACCAAGTGAAGATCACTGATGTTGTGCTGACTTCTTAAATGTTACATGTGATGTGTTTCTAGTGTCAGATCAACAGAAACAGTTACGTCTGGACCAAGTGAAGATCACTGATGTTGTGCTGACTTCTTAAATGTTACATGTGATGTGTTTCTAGTGTCAGATCAACAGAAACAGTTACGTCTGGACCAAGTGAAGATCACTGATGTTGTGCTGACTTCTTAAATGTTACATGTGATGTGTTTCTAGTGTCAGATCAACAGAAACAGTTACGTCTGGACCAAGTGAAGATCACTGATGTTGTGCTGACTTCTTAAATGTTACATGTGATGTGTTTCTAGTGTCAGATCAACAGAAACAGTTACGTCTG
>JBBPBX010082951.1:0-15626 GCA_038048925.1 Garcialebias charrua | reverse complement strand
GCATTACTATTAAAATTAATGCATTAAAGGTGGGGTATATAACATTGTAATGTAGTCTGTAACTTTTCAAACAATATATTTTTAACATATTTCTTCACTCTGTCACGATCTACGGACAGACTGATGTTTATTTATAAAAACACTGAAAACACAGAGTGACTCGGACACTGACCAGCCAATAAAAACAGAGTTGTTTGTCACGCCCCAACCCACGCCCCCGCCTGTCACAGCCTCAGCGCCTCGGCTCGTTCTCATTCAAAGGATTGCAAAGCGATGCAGGACTGTTTTTTATGTGACACAAATGTATTAAATATCCCTTCTTCATCCCAGAGCTGGACTTTTATTTAGTTTTTTTGCCAAAAGTCAAGTGATCGCTTCATCCTCCACTCACAGGAATGAGGAAATGGATTTGTCACGACTCACGAGCGAATTAAATCATGTCCAAATTGGCTGGTGATGCTCTGCTGATTACAGGGTCTTTTTGTGTTGTTGGACGAGTGATTCATGGTTTTATTATATTTTTTAAACAGTTATATTATCATATAAACACAGAACTTCGCAGCGCAGAGACAGGACATGGAGTGGGGGCGGAGCATTCCAGACATTCCAAACCTGCGCTGACAGAAAGAGGAAATCACGAGCGAATTACATGTCCAACGTTGCTTCGTGAACCTCTGAATAAAGAAGTTCACGCCTTGCTAGCAGCCAGGGATACTGCATTCAAGTCAGGAGATAAAGAGGAGCTGAGAAAGAGCAGGAAAGAACTGAAGGATGGCATTAAGAAGGCCAAGGCCACGTATGCACAGAGGATCGAGGGACAGTTCACCTCACAAGACCCACGGAGCATGTGGAAGGGTATTAAATGCATAACAGATTACAAAGGCAAGAACAAACAATGCCCCAGGGACCCATCTCTGCCTGATGCCCTCAATAAGTTTTATGCACGTTTTGATGATCCAAACAGACCAGCTAGCACCAGACTCACCTCATCACCAGATGAAGAGCATCTCAGGGTGACCGCAGCAGAAGTGAGAGGCAGTCTCAGAAAGATTAATCCTCATAAAGCAACCGGACCAGACAACATCCCAGGGAAAGTTCTGAAGGAATGTGCGGACCAGCTCTGTGAGGTGCTGGCTGACATCTTCACCACCTCACTTGCACTGGAGTCAGTTCCCACCTGCCTGAAGACCGCGACCATCATCCCAGTCCCAAAGAGCTCCACAGTGACTGGTCTGAATGACTATAGACCGGTGGCCCTCACCCCGATAGTCGCTAAATGTTTTGAGAAACTGGTCATGTCCCACATCAAGGCAACCGTCAACATCAACGAGGACCCTCATCAATACGCATACCGTGAGAACCGATCAACAGAGGACGCCATTTCTTCCGTGGTCCACACTGCTCTCACCCACCTGGATCAGAAGGACTCATACGTGCGTCTGCTCTTTGTGGACTTCACATCTGCCTTCAACACCATGATCCCCCAAACTCTGATAGACAAACTATCTACACTTGGACTAAGCCCCTCTATTTGTAACTGGGTACTAGACTTCTTAACAGACAGACCACAGTCCGTGAAGATCCACAACTTCTCCTCCTCCACCATAACCCTCAGCACTGGCTCTCCTCAGGGATGTGTGCTGAGCCCCCTTCTGTTCACTCTGCTCACATATGATTGTACAGCCACACTTCCAGGCTGTCATATTGTTAAGTTTGCAGATGATACAGCGGTGGTGGGATGCATCACAAACAATGATGAGTCCAGCTACAGACAGGAGGTGGAACATCTGGAGAGCTGGTGCAAAGAGAATAATCTTCACATGAATGTGAAGAAGACAAAGGAGATGATTGTGGACTTCAGAAGGAACAAACACACCCATGCCCCACTGAAAATAGGTGGGTCTGCAGTGGAAGTGGTCTCCAGCTACAAATACTTGGGTGTACACTTGAATGATAACCTCAGCTGGAGCAACAACACCACCAGCCTGATCAAGAAAGGTCATCAGAGACTCTACTTCCTCAGACGGCTGAGACGAGCTGGTCTGAGCAGCCCAGTTCTCACCTCGTTCTACAGGTGTGCAGTGGAGAGCGTCCTGTGCTCCAGCATCAACGTGTGGCATGGAGGCTGCACAGTTGCAGAGAGGAAAGCTCTACAGAGAGTGGTGAAGGCTGCACAGAAGTCTGTTGGAGTCAGTCTCCCCACCATCACAGACATTTACACCTCCAGATGCAGGAAAAGAGCCACCTGCATCATGAAAGACCTCACTCATCCAGCACACTCACTCTTTGCCCCACTCCCCTCAGGACGGAGGTTGAGGAGCATCAAGTGTAGAACCACTAGACTGAGGAACAGCTTCTACCCTGAGGCTGTTAGACTCATGAATAAATTAAAATAAAATAAAAAATAAACACTGCAAAATATCACATCATGCTGATGCTGATCTGTTTTCTTGTTGCTGTGTTCATCTGTGTTCATCTGTGACCATCTGCTCATACAAACTCATGTTCGTGCTGCTGTTTATTCCCACTATATTAGGCTTAGTGTATTACTAGTTGATGTTTTTCTTAGTTAATTCTAGATGTTATTACTGTTTTTCTATTGCATTTGTTGTTGGATGTAACTGGGACCCCGTGTACATAATCTCGTTTTCATCACATGTACCACATGCGGTGCAAATGACAATAAAGACTCTGACTCTGACTCTCTGACTCTGACTCTGCTGATTTCTGCTGGTTTTTTGTGTTGTTGGACAAGTGCTCCATGGTTTTATAATATTTTTAAAAGGTTTTATTAACATATAATCACAGAACTTTGCGGCGCAGACAGGACATGTAGTGGAGGCGGAGCATTCCAGACATTCAAAACCTGCACTGACAGAAAGAGGAAGTCACGAGCGAATTGAATCATGTCCAACGTTGCTTCCTGAACCTCTGCTGATTTCTGCTGGTTTTTGTGTTGTTGGACAAGTGCTCCATGGTTTTATTATATTTTTAAAAGGTTTTTATAACATATAATCACAGAATATTGAAGCGCTCCGAGCAGACACACAGCAGGGGGCGGAGCAGAACTAAAATTCAGCAGAAGCACGGACTTTGGCTCCCCCTCTGAGCCATATATAGCTCTGAGGGGGAGGTAGCAGAATGCTTTTCTGCACTGAAAATATTTCTGTCCCAGTGTTCAAGAAATCACATACCCCAGCTTTAAATTAAAATTAATTTTTGTTAAGGTTTCATAAATGCAAAATGGTTTTGACGTAATTAATGCATATGGATACAAGCCAGTGATAGTTTTCTGACTGTTTTTTGACAAAAATATATATCTTTAACATTTTCTTTTAAAAGTTAAAATTTAAAATCCTTCAAAAGCACCAAAAAGTAAAACCCCATTTACTTCAGAGTGACTTTATAAATAATTTAGGTAAACTCACAAGCCAGGTGCTTAACAAAATAACATTTATAAATTCAACAATTTTAGATCCTTGTAGCTAACAAATAATGTATGTGAATTGTACATCTTAAAAATGCACATATTTTATGTCTACTGGTGTCACAAAAGTATACATAGTTCCCAGACATGTGACTAAAATTCTAGAATTCCGGAATTTCTGCCATCTTGGTAGGCAGAAAATGTTGAAGAAGAGCTATTTTGTAAGTTCCAACCTTTCAATTTCATATTTTTAACTATGCATTTCTTTTATTACTTATATCAAATATTGTTTTATAATTGCTTGTTTGAATTTGGTGCCTTCATAAGACGTGTTTAATGAAATTTATTTGAACTTTTTCATTTTGCTTTCCTCTGATAGCCATGTGAATTGATATTTCCCAGCTATGAACCTTATCAAATAATATGTATTATTTTTGAAACACTGGGACTGTTAAGTTTTAATTATTTTGAATAAAACTTATCAAGTATCATCCATTATTTTTTCATACTTACACATTAAAAATGTTTCAATGACATTTTCAAAACCAACACGTTGGCATTTTCCTAGCCTGGTTAAAACCAGACCCTTGTCCTTCACTTCGCTTTGTACTAGGGTCTGGCATTTCTCCCATAGACAACGATTTCTCCGGTCGATTTTTGACCGGACCAATCAGAGAACAGAAGGCGGAGTTTTGAACGACGTCGACTGACGTCGTCAGTTAAAATGGCTGCCGCCACGAAGGAATTTTCATGAAAACAAGGTAAAAAACTATTATTTCTTTGCTGAGAAAAAATATATTTCTTAGCTGACGTTATATCAGAAGTGTTCCTGAGCTTAACAGTTCCTAAATCAATTCACGAAATGGTCAAATCTGCTGGATTTAAATAGTTTCGGTTTGACATTTTCCAAACAGCCTCGGGTGCGCTACGAAAATAAATGATAAAAAATCGAATTTTATCTCAAATGTTTCATCTAGGCCAACAGTCAGTAAATTAGAGCCATATAATTACACACTGGTAGCAGAAAAAATATCCACCGAGTGGTTTCTGAGCTATTTATCTGAATAGCCTGGACCTCGCCAGGCTAAACTAACAAAACTCCGCCTTCTGTTCTCTGATTGGTCCGGTCAAAAATCGACCGGAGAAATCGTTGTCTATGGGAGAAATGCCAGACCCTAGTACAAAGCGAAGTGAAGGACAAGGGTCTGGTTTTAACCAGGTTAGCATTTTCCTCCTGTTCAAGGTTGTCAACTCCAGCTCTGCGGTGGCACCTACTGTTCAACGGTGTGAATGACAACTTTTTAATTAAAAATCTACAGGTATATTTATAAATTATTAGTAAACCGTCTACATTCAATACAATAAGACGAATGGACAATTTGTCTTTCTTTCATTTTTAATTTAAATTACTTGAACACACAACTATTAAAATACTGTTGTAAAGGAGAAACAATTTGTACAAAATATTCATTCAGTAAAACATTTAGCAGTTTCAACAACAAGTTTCCACATCAACTGCTGACAGTTGTGCTTTACCTTTGGTGAAACTTGGAATATTCACCTCTGCACAGAATGGTTCCACACTGCCCTGTATGTTGAAACCACGATCAGCTAGTATGAGGTCACCTGGAAGTAGTTTCAACAGCAAACCACAGTTTTCAGTTATCCACTTGTCACTAGTCCTGCCACCCCATGCTTTGGACAGAAAAGACACTGAACCCTGCGGGGTGATGCCTATTAAAAATTTCAGTGTTTGAATGTTTATAGTTTGACCACGTCTGTGCACGTACCAGTAAGTTTTTAGGCCTCTGAATAAAAACTTCAAAGCAGTCAATTATAACAACAGTTCTTTGTCCAAAATGTTTTCTAAATTCCAGAGGCATGGTTTTCCTCAGTTCATCACGCTGTGGCCAATACAGCACCTTTTTAAGACGTGCATATAAAATCTGGATGACAAACAGAAATGTCCTGGAAACCGTTGAGGTAGAAGTTTGAAAAGCCAAGTCTTGCACAGGGCAGTTTAGTTTAAGACTCATCAGGGTCATCACAAATCATTCGAATTGACCAAAATGAGTATTTAATTTAGGAACTGGTATGTATGCCTTTACATGACCAAATACACTCATCAACATGAGGAATGATGGGAGGCCTGTGTAGTATCTTACTTTGAAATTATTATTCTCAAAGCTTTTTACATTTAATTGAAAATTACTTAGCTGATTTCATAATGTAATATTTTCTGTTCTTAACGACTGCAGTTCAAACTGAACCTGACTTTCAGAAACAGGTGTATATTCTGTACAGTCATTTGCACCCTGAACCGTTTCACACACTGGAACTGCTTCCTCCACTTCAGGTTGGTCAGGTTCAGAGACTGCACCGAGTTCTAGGACAGCCTGCGCACACTGGAGATGTTCCTCTGAGCGAACTCGTTCTTTCACTCGTCTGTACCTATAATTAAGATAAACATAAATGTTTATATATGTATACAGATATATATGTTTGCGTCTAGGTAATAAGACAACTTTTCTGCTGAAAAGAAATCACATTACTACAGCAGACATTTTTACAAGTTAAAAATTACATATTTATAAATATTCAAATATCAAAGTAACAATATGTTTTTAATTAATATTACAATTATTAAAAGTGACATTAATTTGTATACCTGTTCATCTTAGACTCCGATCTTTGATGTTCCTTAGCTGCCTTTGTGGGAGTGAGCACCAGTCAACTTCAATGTAGGAGCCCAGTCTGGGTTTGACCTGTCGTACATGTGTGCAGCCATCCTGAACAACATAAAAAAATTAACAGAAGCAATTATTCAAATGTTGGAAGTTATACCCAAAACATTACTTTTTAATGTAATATTTTCTGAACAGACACATTCCCAATGCTTTATTCACACATGAAAACAAAAGGGAACCAAAATCAAAACAATGACAATGTCGCAGTGTTCAAATATTATCTATTTGAAATATAATGTGTATGTATACATACACTGTGTACGTATATACAGTACATACAGCATTATATACTGTGTACTCTCAGCTCTGCATGTACATACTGTGAACTCTCAGTTACTACCACATCAAATTTTAGCTCAAAAACTGCAAAACTGTCAGTGATACAAACATCTTTGTTTCCAATATATTCGGGTAGCGATAGGGGCAGTGGCGGCTCGTGACATTTTCACCAGGGGGGGCTATACAGGGAACCCTCGAGTTACGTCAGGGATCCGGACCTACGAGTGTGACTTAGGTCGATTCTGCCGTATCTCGCGGACCAAAAACACCTGCCTGTCGTAGGTCCGCATTTCTGACGTAGGTCGCGGCTATACCGTTAACGGAGCGACGCACACACATTTAACGGCATGAGACTGAACAAGCGGACATCCTGTGCCATAAACATGCACAGAACTTTATTTACAAACACTTAGATAACACATTATACCACACATTAGTGCATTAACAGAATAACCGAGTTTTCGACAGGTCGAATGCTTTGACTTCTATCGAGGCTTTTTTGTCCAACTCGGGTACCCGTAGTGACGTCATCACGTGATAAAAACAGAGCGCGCGGTAGCTTTTAGCTTTTAGTAGACGCTACAAAATGGATTCCTTTGTGCGCACGGATCTATGAAGCTGGTCCAGTCTTGTCAAAAAGGTAAAACAGTTTATAATTTTATAAATTGCGCCACTCATTGAAACATCCTGTTGACGTTCTTTGCTTCAACACCGTAGTAGATTGTTGTGACAGCAGAGGGCAGTGTTTTATTGCAGGTCCCATATATAACACGGTTGAAACGGCTTCATCTCTCTCGTTTCACAAACAAAAAAACAAATATTCATCTCTCTAGAGCTATTAAAAATCTATAAACACAATCTCTAAAAGTAAACCTAAATTGCACAGCTGCAGGCGGTGGTACGGTGTGGCTGTGGCCCAATTTGTTTTTTAAGTTTCGGTTTTCATCGCCTTATACTTTCACTTTTAATATTATTAATATAACTAATAGTTTTGTTTTTCCTGTGACTTATGTGCAGTATGATAAATGATAGGAGCATAATAAATGCTCCCAATGCTTTGTTGGTCTTTTTTTTCTTTTTGTAAAGACGTTTTTAGGCATTTATATTTATTTATTTATTTTGCATCGTAAGACACTGTGACGTCATCGGCTACTCGAGCGTCGTTCGAGTTTTTTTATGTTAATGTCGAGGTTAAAAATTATGTACTCGTTCAACCCCTACCACACATTCATCCATAAACACACAAAACCAGTACAGCATGTACTGTACAGGTACAGTACTGTAATGTTTTTTCCAGCACAGACAAAGCATACAAAATACTGTACAGTACAAATCTCTTCCTGAACAGTTCTCAGCCATAATCTGCAAATGAGTTCAACCATGAAACATGAACACTTCTCTTTGAGCAGGAGCTGTTAACATCAAAATCCAGCAAATCAGCAGGAACTCCCATCCATTCATCCATCCATCCATCCAGCAGCAGCAGCACCAGCTTATTGACATGAATCAGCACCAAATCAGCCGAAAATCACATCCATGCAACCATCATGTTTTTGAAACCAGTGCAGTCCATGTGGTGTTTGTGTTTGTGTGCAGTCCATGTGCATGAAAAAGTCCATGAACTCTAAAAAAAGCTAGAAGCAGCAGAAAAAGGAAACAAGGAAACAAAATGTCCTTACTTTGACTGAAGTGTAGGTAGACACTGATGTTTTTCTCAAGTTCAAACCTGGATCAGATGGAACTGCTTAGCCAGTGCTCAACCATGAATGATGGGAGCATTTTAGGCCAGGTGTGGGCTCAGTGGTGTGGTCCTGATGTGAGCAGTTCTGTCCATCAGAACAGGTGTTTTTTTGTTTGTTTTTGCAGCAGTCATACATGCAGAAGGTGTTGACACAGGTGATGGATGGAGGCAGATGGAAGGACACCAGAGACAGGCAGGACTGATGTCCTGGACGACAGAGGCAGGACAGAGTGGACACACGTCCATCCATGAGGAAAGTCCACGATGTGAGCTGTGAAGAAATAACAACAACACAAAAGTGAACATGTGCACTTACAGGTGGACCTGTGAAGACCTGAAAATGACAAACATCTTGTCCTAACCTGATTGGTGTGGTGCAATGATGGAGAGGTGCTAGAGAGAGAGGCAGGCAGGCAGGACAGAGTGGACACACGTCCATCCATGAGGAAAGTCCACGATGTGAGCTGTGAAGAAATAACAACAACACAAAAGTGAAAGACTATTATTGAAAGACTATTGAAAGACTGTTCAGTACAGCAGGACAGATTCTCTCTCCCTAAAGAGCCAGACATGGACTCAAAAACTTTGAAAACCAACTTCTTCTGAACTTGAACAAGAAATTCTTGCTGCAATATTAAAATGTGTCAGTTCATGGGATGTTAGGAGACAAGAGATTTCTCCAAATGTCTCAACACTCAGGACCAAGTTTTGAAAATGTTGTCAGGAAGTTAAAGTATTGTTCATTGTTGATCCATTACAAGATTGACTAGACAATATTTTAACTAGAGTTGATGACAAACGAGTTGAAGTGATCTATTCCTTTGTTAGTTGTGTCTAATGCTTCTTTTTTCAAACAGACAACTTTTACTTAAATGTGTTTACTGCAGTTAAAATGACACATTGGTTTTATTTTGTGTTAAATAAAAACTTTCAAAGGTATAATCATTCCTCTTTCTTATTTTGCTTAATGGTATTTAACTCATCACTGAAATTCTGACACACAGAATCAAAAGTCCAAGTGTGAACTGTGTCACAGAGTAAACACAATAAAAACATGCATTATCTGCAGCATTGTTCATTAAAATGGCTCAACACTATTAATGTATTACAGAAAATATGCATACAGTACGCACACTTAATGGTATTGTAGACCATTGCATTAGTTAATACATTCAGCAAGTACTTTTACTTTAATACTTTAAGTATTTTTAAAAGCAAGTACTTATTTACTTTTACTTAAGTAAAAATATTAATATGGTACTTCTACTTTTACTAGAGTAAATTTTTGTCTGTTTATTTGTACTTTTACTTAAGTACAGTGTTTGAGTACTTTCTCCACCACTGGTATTATTACAGTATTTGGGTACCGTGCAGTGGCGACTCCACTTCTCAGAAACATCCAGGCTGGACCAGAGGATCCCCTCATCATCACCTCCTGCCATGTCCTCCTGTACAGTGGAAGAAAAATGTTTAAGGGCTGCTACAAACAGGTTCATAAAACCATCTTTTTTGGTAAATGCAAATGCTTATTGTCAATTACCATGTGACGTGTGCTGCTGACCACTTGACCAGGTCACCCTTGTAAAAGAGATCTCCATCTCAACTGACTCTAACTGGAAAAATAAAGGTGATTGATTGATATAGCAGACATCTGGTGAATATAAAAGTTTATATTGTCTGATAATTAACAGGTTTGACTTCAGCTCAACTTTTGTACACAAGCTTGAGTTAAAAACATGAACATCTGATAATCATAACATTAACACATGAACATCTGATATTCATAATATTAACACAACACATGAACATCTGATAATCATAACATTAACACACAACTGACAATCATTATATTAACACACGAACATCTGATAATCAAAATATTAATACATAAACACCTGATAGTCATAATATTAAACACATAACGTTTAGAAAACACTAAAAAAGCTAAGTCTGGTCCTCTGGACAGAATGTCCAGAGGACCAGACTTAGCTTTTTTAGATTTTTCTACCTGGATTATTGAGCATGCATCAGGGTGTTTAGAAAACACTTTTGTAACATCTAGTTGAGAGCCATATCAGTCAGGAATAGTAAGCATTAGATAAAGAAACACCACAACATTCACAGCTAGTAGCTAACTGTGACTGACAGCAACACACAACACCACGTCAGCACACAGATGAGAACAGCTCAAACTTTGCTCATGTGCGCTTAGTAGAGATTTATAACTCACAATTATTACTTGCTTACCTGTGTAGAAAGGCACCATTAATAATTACTGCTGTTTCAACGTCGCTAGTTGGCCGTGTGATCAGCTCTGACGGTGTAAACAGAGAGAGTCCCCCGATCCACCGTCCCTCCTGGCTCGAACCGGAAGCGCTGGCGATCCGTGGCGATAAGAGACGAGTCCAGGCTCGAGGGCGACGGAAAATGCGACCTGTACAGTCCAATAGTTTTGGACAGATGGGACATAAACTATGGCCGCTAGCGGCGGGCCGATAGTTATAATTAGATTCAATTCATAGGGGCCATCTTAAATTGAGTTATCCTAAAACTCATCAGTTGTAAATGTCCGTCCAGTGATTAGTTATAGAAAGTTTCATATAAATCTGTCCCTGCTGAAACCCATCTGTTCTCTGGCGTTTCATACTGTGTGAGCTGACTTTGTGTACATGCATATATTTTATCCTGTGTCTGCATTTTAATGCTGTTCTTATACATTTTATTATAATTTCACTGCTGTAAATGTCATAGTTTTACCATTAGTGTGTTACTGTTTCTGTAATTTTATTGTGATGCACCAGTTGAAACAGTTTGTCATGTGGGTCCATGAGTTATTTTGCTAACAGACAAACAGACTGACTACAAGCGTTTACGTGTGTGTCAGCCTGATGTCACAGGGTAAATAAAGGTTCAAAATACATTATTAACAAGCAGCTTCCTAACAACAGAGAGTCGAGGCACTTTGTTGTCGTGTGTTACGGTGTGGATGTTAGCATGTTAGCATAGCGTTGCTAAGCTAGCGACAGTAACAGAGGAGCTAGATCATGAAAAAAACTGTTCAAACACACACAGTTTTGCTAAGTTAATCACATACAATTTTGGCTTACCTGAAGTGATCGGAGCATGTTTTTGATGTTGACGATGGCAAATCCTTGCGGTTAATCTTACACAGCCAGACTTGCCGACGTTCAGTGGTGAGCGCTTCTGTATCTGGTCCTTCATGCTTCCTTATTTTCGGAATGACGTAAAACTTACGCTTGGCAATTGCTCGATTGGTACTAACCTAACACGGAATAACCATTGCAATTATTTAATAAACAACCACGAAAAATACACTGCTCTTAACCTACGCTGCTACTAGTGGTCAGGAGTGGAAGTATCACCAACTAAAATGGCGGACAACCCGGAAATGCCCATTGTGTGACGTCACATGGGAACTATGTATTGAAGGTATTTTAACATTTTGTAACATCTGTTGGTTTGGCAATGCTACAGAGGCTCAGAAGAAATCCTTGAGAAGTATAGTAACCACAGCCAGCAAACAGTTAGGGACCACTCTGCCAAGTATGTAAAAGATATACATGGACAGAGTTACGAGGAAGGCAGACAAGATTATAGCAGACAACACACATCCCCTAAAATCCTCATTTGAGTTGCTTTCTTCAGGTCGAAGGTACGGCCTTCCTTTATTCTCAAGAAACAGAACAAAATTTTCTTTCATACCACAAGCAATTAAGTCATTAAATAATACAAACGTATCATGAATCACCAAGTTTAAATGTCTTTGCTGTAATGATGGATATTAATGTCATGTTTGTATAAGTATGTCCTTTATGAAAATGCCTGCTGACAATGTTGCAAACTCATTTCCCTACGGGAAATCAATCAATCAATCAATCAATCAATCAATCAATCAATCAATCAATCAATCAGTCAGTCAGTCAGTCAATCAGTCAGTCAGTCAGTCAGTCAGTCAGTCAGTCAGTCAGTCAGTCAGTCAGTCAGTCAGTCCGTCCGTCCGTCCGTCCGTCCGTCTGTCTGTCTGTCTGTCTGTCCTCACTCCAACACCTTTTTTTGATTTTATCATGTCCTGGACCTGACCAATAACACTTCACACCTTAACAGGTGGGTAACCGATACTGGTGTGAAGTGTGATTGGTCAATCTACATATGTATGTGTGTGTGTCTTCTCTCAGCTTGTAAAGCATTGGTGTGATTTGTCAATTTACATACATTATGATGTGTGGGTGGGTCTCCTCTCAGCATTTATAACTTCACTCTCACAGTCTGCTCTTGGAATTGAGAAAGCCTTTTGGATGAAGGGCAAAACGTCTTCTGCTACAAATAAAGTCCAGTTGTTTCTTATTGAACACCTTTTCATTTCTAACATCCTTCTACCAATATACCCACTATCCTTCCTCTGGACATGTCCAAACCATCTAAGTCTGGTCTCTCTAACCTTATCTCCCAGTTGTTCAACCTGTGCTGTACCTCTGATGATCTCATTCCTAATCTTATCCATCCTAGTCACTCCTAAGGAGAACCTTAGCATCTTCATTTCTGCCACTTCCAGTTCTTTCTCCTGTCTTTTTGTCAATGCCACTGTCTCCAGACCATACAACATAGCTGGTCTCACCACTGTCTTGTAAACTTTTTCTTTGACCTTTGCTGACACCTTTTCTTCACAAATCACGCCTTATACTTTTCTCCATATCTACACATCTCCTTATATTCCTGTCTCCTCTCTTCAGTCATCTCGCTGTCATATTACTTCTTGGCTAACCTCTTTCTTTGAAAAGCATCCTGCACTTCACTATTCCACCACCAGGTTTCCTTATCCATTCTCTGTCCAGATGACACACCAAGTACCTTCCTACCTGTCTCTCTAATTGCTGTTGCTGTAGTAGCCCAGTCATTTGGAAGCTCTTTCTTACCTCCCAGAGCCTTTAACAGCTCCTCTCTGAATTTCTCACAACATTCTTCATTCTTCAGCTTCCACCATTTGGTCTTCTTGGTCTGAATGGACTTGCACCTCTCTACATCTCAGAACTTTTGAAAGCCCATCAGCCCGGCAGAGCTTTACGATCTGCCAGTCAACACCTGCTGGAGGTGCCTCGCTCAAGGTACAAACAATGGGGAGACCGGTCATTTTCTGTTGCCGGCCCAAAAGCCTGGAACAGTCTCCCCCTTGAGCTGCGTGCCACCTCTGATCTGACTCTGTTCAAAACCAGACTGAAGACCCACTTGTTCAAAAAAGCTTTCAGTGTGTAACTTTTATTACTTTTGGTATTTTAGTATGTAGCATTTTTTTTCCATTGCCTTCTTTTATTACTGTTGTTTTTTTATTCTATTTTCACTGATTTATTGTTCCAGTTTATTCATCTTTTTATCCTGTTAAGCACCTTGGTCAATGCAAGGCATTGTAGGAAGGTGCTATACAAATAAAGTTTATTATTATTATTATTATTATTATTATTCTCTGGTTTTACTCTTTTTCTCTTCTTCAAAAGAAAAGTCATTCTACACACAAACATTCGATGCTGTCTGGCCGCGCTCTCCCCTGCCACAATCTTACAGTCTACAATCTCCCTCAGGTTTCCTCTTCTACACAGAATGTAGTAGACCTGCATACTCCTTCCTCCACTTGTATAGGTCACTCTAAGTTCCTCCTTCTTTTTGGAAATAGGTGTTGACTACAGCCATTTCCATTTTCTTGGCAAAATCCACCACCATCTGTCCTTCCTGGTTTCTTTCTTTGACACCAAACCTACCCATCAATTCCTCATCCCCTCTGTTTCCTTCACCAACATGTCCATTCAGGTCTGCTCGAATCACCACTCTTTCCTCCCTGGGAATACTCTATGACTTCATCCAGATCCTTCCAAAATGTATCTTTCTCCTCCCCATCACATCCAACCTGTGGAACATAACAAATTTCAGAAGGATTTTCAACAAACATAACATCCCAGTACATTTCAAACCCAGCAGAACTCTCAGACAGAGGCTGGTCCACCCTAAGGACAGAACCCCCACACACAAACAGAGTATGCAGTCCAGTGCAGCGAGGTCTGCTCAGACCGTTACATTGGAGAAACGAAGCAGCTCATCCACAAAAGAATGTCTCAACATAGGAGAGCAACCTCCTCTGGACAAAACTCAGCTGTTCACCTCCACCTCACGGACAAGGGTCACTCATTTGAGGACCAGAATGTGCAAATTTTGGACCGAGAGCATAGATGGTTTGAGAGAGGTGTGAAGGAAGCTATTTATGTTAAGAGGGAAAAACCTTCTCTCAACAGAGGAGGAGGTCTGAGATTTCAGCTTTCCAAGACTTATAACTCAGCTTTGGAACTGATTTCGAAACGTTCTACACCGGATGGGAACAGAGGTGTCTTGTCTGTAAATTAAACTAACAAATTTCTTTGAGAAGCCTCTGTTTGTTGTTTGGGAGTTGTTTGTTGTCAATTTACATACAGTGTTGTGTCTTCTGTCAGAGACCTCAAGGGAACCCCCTACTGTTGAGGTGTGATCTGTCAATTTACATGTATGTGTTATCTCAGCTTGAAACTTACACATGATGGTGCGTGGTTCTGTTATAACCCCAAACTTTGCACAGTTGTTCATGGAATTGAGAAAGCCTCCCGGATGGGAGTCGAAACGTTTTTCTGTTACAAATAAAGTCCAGTTGATCTTGTATTGAACGCCTTTTTGATTTATCATGTCCTGGACGACTGAGAATCTTCACCAGCATATAACCACTGATGATGTTTAGCATCAGATCTTTTACAGTACTTCTGCCTTCAGGCATATCACCCTATCTGACACTGTCTTCACCTCTACTACATTCTTTGCCATGTCCTCCTTCAGGACCACCCTTACTCCATTTCTCTTTATATCCACACCATGGTAAAACAGTTTGTACCCTGCTGCAATGCTGCAAGCCTTGCTGCTTTTCCACGTTGTCTCTTGGACACATAAAACATCTACCTTTCTTCTCTGCATCATGTCAGCCAGCTCTCTACCTTTGTCTGTCAATGTCTCCACATTTAGAGTTGCAACCCTCAGTCCTACATTCTTCACTTTCCTCTTCTCCCTCTGTCTCGTGACACGTTTCCCTCATTGGGGTCTTCGACTATTTATTATGCTTAAATCCAGTCTCAGCACATTAGGTTCTCAGCATTACATGCGGTTAATGAGCACACCTGTATCTCATGAGCAGTAGGAAAGTAGGAGCAGGAACTGAAATTCTCCCGGAAACTGGGAGTAAGCTGGGTTAATGATCCCTTCAGAACCCCGAAACCTGATTTTAAGAGCCTAAGAGAAGCTTACACAAACTGGGTGAATGTGAAGCCACAATAACAAATGTAGCGTCCCGGTTGAAAAGACTGGTCTCTCAAACTGATGGTTCACAATCCCTTTATTTTACAGCCTT